>LOJH01004119.1:0-16434 GCA_001685095.1 Ellobius talpinus | reverse complement strand
CTAAGGCTGCTTTGCCTTTTGGCTCCACCCAGTCCAACATGGTGGAGGTATGTTTATGACCAGCTCTGTGAGCCATGCTCACCACCCCAACTCCAGGGACACAGTGGGTCTATGTCGACATTAAGAAACTTATGGGATTCTTTTCATAAACCCCATTTAAATACTCCATAACAAGAACTTCCAAAAGATCCAGAGTCATTCTGTAATGTCAGCACAAACCAGGAAGCCAGCTTTTAAATAAATCATGCATTATTTGCAGCCAGAAACACACATAATCTATCCGCNGGGGGGAATGTGACTAACAAGAAGCTACACTTGGCTCCCATTTTTGTGGGTCTAGAAACCCTCTTTTTTTTTTCCTTAAGCTTTTTTTGGTCTTATGTGGATCCATTCTTGAGATGGTGGGTGCCAATTTTTGGCATACAGTAGAGTTCCACAGCAGCCTGGAATGGAGCATAGCCAAGGTTTATTTATCTGGGGATAAACTCAGAGAAAGAGTAGTAATCTGCCATCCTCTGAGTGTACTGGGAACTGGAACTGAATCTAGCAGCCAAGAGGCCCGTGCATGCTTTTCATCTGCATTTGTAGTACATGAGACCATGCTCAAAGTGGGCCAGTATCTTAAAGGCTATTGGCTGAAGGAGTTCCCACAGCATGGGAGAGAAAGCAGACTGCTGCACAGTACACTTGAAGTAAGTTACTCAGCATGAGTCAGCGTTTTCACAAAACTATGCCAGAGCAATGACTAGAATCAAAGCCAAGCAAAGAACCGTGACACAGAACCCTGGAAGCATTGTAGAGATTGAATAAAGTGATTCATGAGATTGGAAATATGTGACAAAGAATAAAAGATCAATGTAACTGAGCTCTAAATATTATTCTTTTAATATTTACTGTCTATAATGTGTCAAGCACTGCAATGTGAAATTCAATAATTAAATAATAAATAAATGAGAAGATAAATAATAGATTGCCCTGAATATCTTTTCAGACTTCTAGAGGCCATAAAGGAACGTTTGTCAACCAAGCATAAAGGTCATTATAAAAGTGTGCATTGAGTCAAATTGCCACAGAAACTAAAGGGTGAACTAGTCTACCCAGAGAACATTGAAACTAAATTTCTCAGCCAATGTGGTGTCTGCACTGATCCTTGGCAGATATATAGGAATGGTTTGGGGTAAAGAAGTAATCAGAGGAGAAAGAACAAACATGGGGCTTGGAGACAATAGCAGGGATTCCTGGGTCCCATGGAACTAGTCAGAAGACAGAGCTCTATCATGAAGAGACACAGGCACAGTTGTAAAAGAGAAAGAGAAGCATCTGCCTTCATTTATTAATCCTGGAAGCAACAGATACAATGGAAGGATTAGTGTTTCATGAATTTGGTAGAAATTGGAGGATAACTTGGTAGAACATTCTAGAAGCTATTATGTTTGACTATGAAATGTTCCTCACGGGCTTCTATATTTAACTCTGGTCCTCAGAGGGTATTGCTATTTTGGAATATTCAGGAAACCTTAGGAACTGTAACCTTCCCAGAGGAAATGAATACGATGTCGTTAGCATATATCTCAATTGGCTTCCTTCCTTTTGTCTGTCTCTCTGCTTCCAGATTATCATAAAGGGAAGAAACTCCTCCTTCTGTACACTCCTACCATGCAGATTCTGCTTTTCACAACTTCACGGTATAAAGTATCCATGGAATGAAGCATCTGGAACCATGGAACAGGAGAAACACTCCCTCCCTGAGACTGTTCTCCTGGGCAACTTCTAAGTGATAATAAAATTAGCTGAGAGGCTACCACACTAGCTCAAGGAAAATACATTCAGGCCCTTCACTATCACAGAAGAGAGGCAGTGAGGCTAAGGGGTAGGAAGGAAATGGTGGATTTGTTTGAGGTCTGTTGACTTTGAGGGATCACCAAGCATGTGCTGCCTAAAACAGCTGTGGTTTGCTTCCAGAAAGACAAGTATCACATGTGCTCACTCATAAGTGGTTTTTAAACATAAATCAAAGAAAACCAGCCCACAAATCACAATCTCAGAGACCCTAGACAACAATGAGGACACTAAGAGAGACATACATATATCTGATCTACATGGGAAGTAGAAAAAGACAAGATCTCCTGAGTAAATTGGGAGGGAGCATGGGGATCTTGGGGAGGGTTGAAGGGGGGAGGGGAGAGACAGGAAGGGGAGCAGAGAAAAATGTAGAGCGCTCAATAAAAATCAAAAAAAAGAAAAACTTTAGGGAAATGGTCCACATTAGGTGAGGAAAACATAGAAGTGTTGCCATGATGCTTTCTTTGCAAGGCACTGTGAACACTGGATTCCAAACTGGAAAGAGACTTTAATAAATACACTTGTGATGTTTTAAAAATCTACGAATGCAACTTGAACTGCTTTTGAACTCCACTAATTTATTACATCATCATTATGGCAGACACCGGGGCCGTGGCACTTGGGTGTTTTATAATACAATGTGGATTAATGTTATGTCTGCAATTCAACCACTTGTTATTTATTACTTTTGAAATATTGTTCTCTCCAGGAATTTGTATTTTAAAAGTGCAAATACTACTGGATCCAAGCTGAAGTGTTATTACTCATTGACAAACCTCTGTTTTTCTTCATTAATCTTGGTAGGAGAAAGGCACTAAGGAAATGAGCATGTGGCGGGCAGAGGACTGGGGTCATCGGGCAGAGGAACGGGGTCATCGGGCAGAGGAACAGGGTCATCTGAAGTGCCATGGGCAAGGACAAGACAGAGAGAGTGATTTTCCTTTGGGATCAGGAGTCACCATCCCTGAGTAGAGCCCCGCACAGAGGGAAGGTGAACTGGAATGGGGAGAAGGTCAAAGAAAGTGTGAACTTATTAAGAACTAACTCTACTAATTTAGCTCTTTGATCTGGGTCCCTAAAATACTTGGCATGAGGGATGCCTTAGCTTTTTTAATCTATTGGTTATGACCCCCTATGGAAATCACATTACTGAATGTAGGGCTCATGAAAGACTTGGCAACCCTGAAAGGTTTCTGAATATGTGATGATGAACATGAATTAAAAATCAAACACCTGAAGGTGAGGCTTTGGGGACAGTGCTTACCTCGGGTGCATCACACAGCACCCGGGTCTCGTTCTGAACTCACAGTACAAATGCTTTGCCGGGCACATGCCTTCAATTCATGCTATGCAATGTGAGAGAGCTCTGCCTGCAACACCACAGCTCAGTAGATACTGCTCTAAGTTATGACTGTCACAGTTTGCACTGCGCATACAAAATTTCCTTTTCTTGCAGAAACATAGTGGTTTAATTCTGGGAAACAAATATTTGTTATTTTCTTAAAACATCCCTCAGCATGTGTGAAATTAGTATATCTTTGAGTTGTGTTTTCTTAGAGGGGATTCTTGTTTCATACCATATATCCTGGTCATAGTTTCCCCTCCCTGTACTTCTCCTAGCTCCCTCTCTACCCCAGATCGACTGCATGTCCATTTCTCCTTCAGAAACAAGCAGACCTCCAAAAGACAACAGTCACATGCTTATGCAAAATGCTATCCTCATCACTGACAATTATAAAATCTTAAATATCAGTCAAAGACAGGGAGTGAGGACCTGAGTTCTGATCCCCAGAAGCCCACATAAACTGCTGGTAGGCATGGTGACCTGCCTGCAATTCCAGCCTTAGCAGACTGAAACAGGGGATGCCAGAGCAGCTGGTAAGAAAAAATATCAGCAAGCTCTGGGGTTGGCTGAGAGACCCTGACTCGGTGAATAATAAGGTCAAGGAGAGACCAAGGGAGTTTTCAACACCAACCTCAGATCTCCACATGCACTCAAACATATGTGCACACATATGTATACAAACAGATGCGCACACACATGCACACAAACATGCACACATGAGTGCATGCTCAACATGCATACACAAACAAGCAAAGAAGTACATGCACATGTATATCACATACACACATGTAAAAATGGAAAAATAAAAAATTGTTACTAAGATCTTTGAAATGTTGAAGATATTCTGTGCTCCACAGAATGAAATATTCAGCCAATATTTAGTTTTGTCTAAAATAAATGGGTGCACTCAGCATGCAAATTTGCTTCTGACTTTAATAGACTCATAAAGCACATGTATATCAAAGAATTGTTTAACAAGTTTATTGTTTTTGCCAGTAAATTTTCGACTTGTATACCTATTTTATATCCCTGTCTACCCTGAGCCATGTAAAAAATTTCTCAGGCAAAATGTGATGACAGCAGAAACGGGCAAAGAAGCCCTGATGTGTGGCAAGAAAAAAAAACAGCATTGAAAACAAACTAAATCATGTTTTGCAGAATAGCAATAGCAATTGCCTGTTTGCATGTTATTTTGGTTTGGCTTAACGTGTAGTAATTGCATGTATTAATGGAATCTCGAGTGCTACCTGGAAACCTTGTGCAAAGTGAACTGATCAGCACCTTCCCTTTTCTACCCCCATGCTCTGCCACCTCTAGGAATCACCATTTCATAATCCTGATCATTGTCACTAGAGTTTTCCAAGGAACCTGGATGACCTCTTGGTTGGGAGTAATATTGAGTTTCTAATATTGTTATCTAATCTAAAATTTTATAAGAAAGATAAATCTTGATTTAATAATGTTAATAAAGGTAAAAGGCCTGTGATTTATGAGGAGACCTGTGCCTGTCTCCCAGCTTGGACAGAAGATGAGTGTCTCTGACAGATCATTTTTTCAGTGAATTAATAGTTGGTTCTCCTGCCTAATAAACTGGTACCCTGAGCATCAAATCTCCATCTCCTCTATTAAGTGAAACTATTCCCACTGCCCTCCTAACACATTCTTTCATTAAGCAAGCACCTTAGGTCAGAGTTTCTTTTACCAATTATAGGCCTCATCAATTCCCCAATCTCAGTTTTAAAAGCTGTAATAGGAATTTAAGTTCCCTACAACTAACAAGCAATTCCATCAGAAAAGAATTTAGTGGGGAAAGAGGGATTCATGAATTAAAGGGAAAGCACACATGCTCACTCACACAGTGCTACTCAGAACCAAGCTCTGTGAATAGCAGCAGGGATACAAGGTGTTGTTCACCTCCAAGTGGTCCTTTGCCAAGCCAAGGAACAACCCTGATGTGTCCAGTGACAGGAGAAAGGAGAAGACCCTGGGAAGCCGAGCTGAATGCCAGTGAGATGGTACAAGGGTAACTGCTAGTCACAACAATGAAGGTGGAGGGTATGTACGATACAAGATATATCCCTCTACTAGGAAAGGGGGCAATGGAAACATCCTAAACTCAGTAAGGGCCACAAAGAAGATGAAATTATAGAAGGCTTTGACAATTGTTTTTCATTGACAACCTTCCTGGATTCATGATCACTGTGGAAACATTCTTTTGTCTGTGTGATTATAACAGTTTTTTCAAAATGAAGGGAAACTGATCCTAACTGTGGGTTATGGTATCCCATAGAGCCATGAACTGCTCAAAATAGTGAAAGAGCTAAGCACCTGCATTCATCTTATCTTTAGTCATTGTGAGCCAGCATAAATACTTCTTTCCTTAAGGTTCTTTCATCATACACTAGCCACCATGACAAGAAAGTAATGAAGGCTCACTAGCAAGAAGTTAGCGAAGGCTTCTCTGAACACATGAGTCACAGGAAGCTCTCTGAGAACATACCTCTGATCTTTGATGGCTACAGGAGGATCTCCGAGAACAAATATCCTATCTTTGATGGCCACAGGAAGCTCTCCAACAACACATCTCTAACCTCAAAGTGGAATAAGGTCAAACTTAAACCAGAGAGGGAGGAACTAGCTTGGCATGTTTGGGGGGCAGAAATTGGTCTAGGGTCACTGCAGCATAGTGAACAAAGAGGAACCAGGGCAAACCAAATCTATTTAGGATTCAGGTTATCTGGGCATTGTTCGGTGTGGTTATCAATTCACATTTTGTCATGAGTAGAGCCATAGAGAGACATTCTTCTCTGCTACTATGATAGGGGATCAATAAAAGAGGAAGAGTGGGCAATTTGAAGGTTCTAGTTGTGGTTTGGATAAGAATAGAGTAACACTGTCCAGGTAAGTTAGGATAGCAGCTTGGGCCAGCACTGTGGAAATAATAAAATGCATAAGACTCTAGCTGTATTTTGGCAGTGAACTGACAGGAGCTATTAAGAGTTTAATGTCTAATATAAAGAAAAGAGAAATAAAGATTTTTCAGCTCTAGCCTGGGTATTGCTATGAATGACATCAATTTCCACCAAGATAAAAAGGCTTAGTGAGGGAGAAATGCCAGAGTTTTCTGACTCTGTTAAGTTTGATCCTAATTACAAACTCAACTATGTCATATACATAATGGACCTAAGGCTACAAGGAAAAAATGTGCTACAATGGGTATAAATTTGTGAGAAACAGAGAAGAAATGTTTTTGATGCTATTTGGGGAAAACCCTGTGAAGGATTTTTTTTTTTAGTTATGTTTCTAGGGCATCTTCAGTATGCAAAAGCAGATACTGGTCTTGCACTGGGACAATGTGGTTGCCTGCCCTTTGGGGGCTCACAAAGGGGTATGTAAATGCATGTAAAAAGTTAGATGCATTGAAGAAGGAGAAAAGAGTTGCAAGGAAGAATGAAGCAAAGTGGAGCAGAGACTTGATTAATTCCAACCGAGCAATCTATTTCTTACAAGATATGACATTTCAGGTAGCGCTTAAATAATTCATGGATATTAGTAGGTGGATGAAGGCAGAATGAAGGCCCAACAGCAAAGGAAGGAACAGAAATAAAGAAAACAATATACTACAGTTCCCAGCAGCAAAACAATCTATGTTTTGACATATACACAAAAATAAAATATCTAGCCAAAGAAGCAAGCAGGAGGGCTCATGTAAAATTGGAATCTTGTCAATTGACATCATAAAGATACAATCTGGTGGTGTAACTGTTCTCAGTGTATGAATTCAGAAAATCATTTGTCTTCATTATTTCTCTGACAGTAACAAAGATTTGTTTAGGCTTATGTCTTTAGAGTGTGTGGTCCATGGTTGGTTGGTATCATGTGCTTGACATGGATGATTTTAGAGACTGATGCTGGAGGGTGAAAAGTAAGAGTCTCCCTTTACACTGGAGGAAAACTAGAATGATGTACCTGTTGATTCTCAAGGTAAAAACAGGGGGGAAAAAACTTTCCTAGGCTATAGAACTTTTCATATTCCATACCATTCTTTGCACCCAATTTAATATTAGCAAAAAAAAGTGAGATTCCCCTCTGTATGCTGTGAATATCATTGGTTAATAAAGGAACTGCTTTGGGCCTATARCAGAGCTATAGGGGAACAGAGCTAGGTGGGGAAAACTAAACTGAATGCCGGGAGAAAGAAGGGCGGAGTCAGAGAGAAGCCATGGAGCTGCCACAGGAGACAGATGTGCTGAAACTTTACTGGTAGGTCACAACCTCATGGTGATACACAGATTAATGAAGATGGGTTAAATTAAGATATAAGAGTTAGCCAATAAGNAGCTATAGGGGAACAGAGCTAGGTGGGGAAAACTAAACTGAATGCCGGGAGAAAGAAGGGCGGAGTCAGAGAGAAGCCATGGAGCTGCCACAGGAGACAGATGTGCTGAAACTTTACTGGTAGGTCACAACCTCATGGTGATACACAGATTAATGAAGATGGGTTAAATTAAGATATAAGAGTTAGCCAATAAGAAACTAGAGCCAATGGACCAAGCAATGATTTAAATAATATAGTTTCTGTGTGATTATTTTGGGGCTGAGCAGCCAGGAGCCAATAAGTGGCCTCACTCCCTGAAACAAAGAAATCCAAAACTACTGTGACTTTTGAATAGACATCAAATCCAATCTTTAAGTCTTTTAAAATATTATCTGTTTGCTGGGTGTGGTGGCACATGCCCATAATCCCAGGATTTAGGATATACAAGCAAAAGGACAAGTTCAAAATCATCCTCACCTATATAGGAACTACTGCTAAAAGATAACAACAAAAAAACCTTATTAGCATTGACTATTACACATAAACCATTGACCCGCATATACCTATACATATACCTATATAGAACCTACAAATAACAGATTTTCCAGAGACCAAATACTTAAGTATTTATATTTCAGACTAACTGAACATATAATTTATTTTTAAAATATATCTATATGCATCCGCATGCATCCACATGCATCTATGCAAATATGTACGTACATTACTTTATATTGCAAGAAGACTAGGCTATTTTTTTGACAAGGTCTATTGATCAATATATATATAGGGTACTTTTGAGACAGGTTCTCTCTGTGTAGTCCTGACTGTCCTGGAATTCACTTTGTAGACCCGGCTGGCCTTGAACTCACAAAGGTCTGCCTGCCTCTGCCTCCCAAGTGCTAGGATTAAAGGCATGCACTGCCACCATCTGGCTGGACAAACTACTTACTGAAATATATACAGTGTGAAAAATAGTCTGATATATAAGTGATATATAATAAAATGTGTAATATATTTGTTAGGGAGATGACAAGATAAAAGACTGTGGTTTCATAATCATATCCATTTTTGAAGTTCCATTTTTTAAAGGACAAATACCAAGTAGAAATGTGTACAAATAAAGAGCATTAAAAACACATAAATAGGAAGCCACTACATTGCCAGTTGTATCAGGAGGGTGGTGACCAAAACCCCTCATGTTTCTGTTTCCCCAGAAGAGATGGAAGGAGTTTGTATTTCTGGAGGGCAGGAACCATCTGGTACTACAGATAATGGCACTGCTACCCTCCAAAAACAATCCGTGCTCACTGGAGCCGGCCTCAAGCATTATGACACCAGATTTAAAACCACGATGATAATACCCAACATTAAAGCCACCAATGGGGGGCTACTTTATATCTTGATTCTGTAGCCTTCCTCCATGTGTTTACTTCTGAGAGAAGAGTGTGTGCACAGATATATTGTCAGAAGCCTTTCTCTTGAACTCATCCCTCATCGTGTACCACAATTATCTCTCATTTTCTATCCAGACTGTGTAATTTCAAGACGACCAGAGAGAAACACACCATCTGGATGTCATAAGAAAATAACTAGCTTCTAAATCCTGCCTCGAGCCACCTGGACTGATGTAACCGTGGTGGAATTGGCTGCCACAAAGGCATGCACAGCAACCAAGAAGATGCCTTCAGGCTCATCCTCACCCTCTTCCTCACTATGACATCCCATTGGCCTCTGTCAGAGGCTTACTGATGGGAGTGTTCCCTCTCCCTCCAAAGGCTAGTCAGTCAGAGCTTAACAACCTAGTCATTGGGAGCTACTTTTAATCTGGGCTGAAACCTTCTTCCTTGTGGTTTGATCAGTCTGTCTTGGTTCACAACTAGAAATTCTAATGGAGGATGATCCCATCACACTCAATATCTGTGTATTTGAAGGCAACAGAACCTCAATTACAACTATTTCATAATAATTATTTCACAAACACACCCTCCTCTGTTTCCTAAGGCAACCATTATGTTTATAATTTCTTTCTTTTCAAAAGGGGCTTATTCCTGTAGAACCATAGCCACAAGATCTCCATGACTCAGGTCAAGAGCAGGATATTTGAGAGGAGTCTTGGTGAGCGTCCAGCATTGATGATGGACCAAAAGCCAGAGGCCTTGTGCACAATGAACATTTGCAAGTAAAGCTGAGTGATGGGGTAGACTGCATGACCCGCTGCAGCTCCTGATGCCACTGAGACAAATGAAGAGGTGGAAGACAGGCAGGAAGTGGGGTTTTCGTTGCTTGTTTTTAATTAATTTTTTAAAATTGTCTTTTTTATGGGGATGCTACAGGAGTGAGGGGTAGAAATGAAAGGACTGGGAAATGAGTTTGATTGGGGTACATGATGTGAAATTCCCAAAGAATCAATACAAAATGTTTAAAAAGTGACTTATTGATTTTTGTCTTCTTAATGTCCTGTTTGTCATTTCAAAATAATGAAACAATTTACTTTGGAAATTTTGAAGACTTTAAAGATTTTTAAGTATAAAGGCAGAATTTATTATGCCTACACATGATTTCCTTTATTATCAACCTATAATGTCATTATAGTGTTATTCTCACAATTAATGAGTTTATTTTGACACATTATTATTAACTAAAGCTTATCCTTTCTTTACTGAGGCACCCTTTGTGTTTACTGATATACAGGAACCCACCTAGTGAGTACATCTGGTTTCTCTTTACCCAGAGTTTCTCATACCTTCTTAAAGGATTTATTTCATTGGATTATTTAATTTTACCAGTGTATCTGCGAGTGTATGCTCATGTTTACACACATGGAAGCCAAAGAGAGAGCCCATGTCCTCTTCTGTGGTGCTCTGCCTGTACTTTTTGAGGCAGAGTTACTCCCTGAATCAGAAACTCACATTTGCTTAGCTATGCTGGAAACTGGCAAACCCTAGTGCTCTTCCCTTCTCTGCCTCCCTCGGCGGTGGGATTATAACCTAGTGATCTTCTTTCTCTGCCTCCCTCGGTGGTGGGATTATAACCTAGTGATCTTCTGTCTCTGCCTCCCTCGGTGGTGGGATTATAACCTAGTGATCTTCTGTCTCTGCCTTCCTTGGTGGTAGGGTTATAACGTAGTGACCTTCCATCTCTGCCTCCCTTGGTGGTGGGATTATAACCTAGTGATCTTTTGTCTCTGCCACCCTTGGTGATAGGATTATAACCTAGTGACCTTCCATCTCTGCCTCCCTCGGTGGTGGGATTATAAGCATCTCTGAGGAGTTCTGATTTGTGATGTGGTTGTTGGAACACAGACTCCAGTCCTAAAGATTGTAGAGCAAAAATTCTTAACCACCGAGCCATTTGTCCAGTCCCTCATACTGTCCTTAATTCTGGTGGCTTTGATAGTGAGGGCAAGACTTGTCAAACATTGTATATAATAAGCCTGCATATATTTTTATGAGTAGACTGGAGTTGGTGAAGTTGTGGAAAGCATAAAGGGAAAGTGTGATTGACAGCACATCACATAAGCAGTACATGCTATAAGTCCCCTCTGCTGGAGCTGGCCTAGGTCTGTGGGTGAGATCATGTCTGTCAGGTGGCTACCCTGTAAACTTGTTCGTTCCTTCTCCATCCCTTCCTAGTCTCTTCTCTTCAAAAGAATGCAGTTTTGCATGGCCTTTATTTAAAGGCTGGATCTAGTCCTGTGTCCTTGAGAATAAAGAACCCACATATGATCTGGAATTCACTTGCAAGAGCTACATGTGGATATTTTCCTTTATACTCATCTATTTACACATTACATCATTTATTGTGAGTGTGCAAACATCTTTCATATTTTGGATGATAGTCTTATATAGGTGGATTTTGAAGATGAAATCATTTCTTATTGAGCTACTGGGAGGTGTTTTAGGCATTTATATCTCTTAAAAATAACCATACATTGAGAATATTTTGTTTTGTTTTTTATTACCTTACTTATTTGTCCAAATACTGTTTCACCTTCATGTACTAAATCTGTCTAGTTTGAATTTTTATTGTTTGACTATTAAAAGTTCTTAACATAAATATTCAAATAGAAAAGTTTTATCAGGTACATTATTTAAGGGTAAAGGACATCCTCTCTCATGAGAAAAGTTGATGGTAATGACATGGGCTTTTGTAGATGCTCACTGCCAAGTTGACACAATGACTCTGCATTCACAATTTGATAAGAACTTTTATCATCAATGTTGCACAATTCTTTTTACTAATGTGATCATAAATGCTTTTTCCTTGGCTTGCTAATGCAATGATTCTTTTTCTCTTCATATACTATCTTTATATTCATAGAGTAGCGTAGGCATATTGCTTCCTTTGTTTCTACTATATAAGTAAAGTATGCATTAATTTTCCAATACCCAAATTTTCACTCTGTGCTTGCTCCTCACAAAAGCCCAAATCTATTTTCTCTCATGAATTATTCTTCATTCAGATAGTCTTCACTCTCTACTTAGAGAGTTGATATTTTGCCACTCAATAAATGGCGTTACTCTTGTTCTCATTAAATTTAGTTACATATCAACCAATAAATATTTATAACATGTCATCTAAGTGCTAGTCTGCTAAGTGTTGATCAATGAACCATACAGGCAATGACCTTACTCAAATAGAGCTTGCATTCTGATCAGTGTGATACAACATGAATAAATCAAAATTTTGTAAAAGTCTACTAATAAACACTATGAAAATATACAAAAGGAGAATATGAAGATATTGCAGATGGAGATGCTAGTTCATTGAACCTGGTGACGAAGAGTTTTCACGGTTACAGGGACTTTTCAAGAGCGAGAAATCACTGGCATTTTCTTTTGAAAACTGAAACCCAGCATGCCTCTCCTTCAGAGCTTTGCATTCAGCCAAGCAAGGCCAAGACAGAGTGCTATTGCTATGTGACCTTTGAACTGTGTACATACAGATCAACTAAGCAGGAAATATATTTCCAGTAAGTCCTCACATTGTGGTTGTGGGGCAAGGTTGGACATAGAAGAAATATATGCAGATTAGAAGTCAAGACTAGAGCTACATTCCTGCCTCACCACCTAAATATCGATCCTGAATCCTTGTGGGGCCTCTTTAGCATGCAGCAGCCATCAAGATACCGCTGTTTCAGCTTCTCCTTTCTTCTGGCAGAGTCTGCATTGTTGGAATCAGAAGGTTAGAAAGTCAGCAGGAGCCAGACCACATTCCAGCTCCCAGGCTGTCTTTCCTTTGCCTCACTTCACATCCATCTTATTTTCCTGGCTGCCTGTCATGTGGTCAGTCCCCACAATTCTGTAAGATCAAATCCCCATACAAACCTTGTATTCTCTAGTATTCCTGGGACTTCCACCTTCTATAATAGATCCCTGGTTGATACAGGCACCCAACGTAAACGTCTATCAAATTCCTTTCTTCCAAATATTTCTGACTTACCCTAGAGAAGACAATAATTCAACTGGCTATGAATTCATCTGAAAATATGATTTGTATCAATTTTGTGCATTTGAGCTGTGTGTATACCATTAGGGGATTTGTAAATACCTACCTGAAAAATCAAAACTATTACACCTATTGGTTTCCTTGGGCCTGGAATTCTTGTAAATGCATTATAAGAAAAACAAACGAGGTTAATTTGGCATGATTCCTGGTGATTGCAATTCCTATCTCTAGGAGCTGGCAAGTTACCTGTTTAATAATTCCTCCCAGAATTTTGTAGGAAATTACTGTCGGACTCACTACTCAGTAATTTTCAGGATTCATCCCTTTCCTTCTTTGAAAAAATGGCACCTAGCTGGCTCCCTGCGATTCTTCAGATTACTGCCAGTGCCTCTTTAATCATGGCTATAAATTCTACTGTACCCCAAGGATGTAATTTGTCTGACCCAGGAGAGTCATATTAATTCAAAGCAGTTTGATGTGTTCTTACTGTTTCTTGTCAAGCCTGTTACCAACTGTGAGCTAAATCCTATCACCCACTCACTCTAACCAAGAAAAATACAAGTAGGGTGCAGCCTCTGAGGAAGTAGTGTGGCTTGTAATGTATGCTCTGATACACTTCCCCAGTACCATCATTATTCATCTGCACATACCTACCCAAGATCTTCCCAGAATGCAGTCTTCTCCATCAGGTGTGGGTAGGTCTGTGGGGTAGTTTGACTAAAAATGACCCCACAGGCACTATTAGGACATGTGCCCTTGATGGAGTAGGTTTTGTTGGAGGAGGTGTGTCACTGGGGTATGGACTTTGAGGTCTCATATGTTCAAGCCACACCCAGTGTGGCAGTCTTCCTGCTCCCTGTGGATCCAGATGTAGGATTCTCAACTCCTCCCTCACCGCCACGTCTGCCTGCACACCACCATATTTCCCACCATGATGACAAACCTCTGAAACTGTAAGCCAGCCCTAGTTAAATGTTTTCCTTTATAAGAGTTTCCATGGTCACGGTGTCTCTTCACAGCAATTGAAACCCTAACAAAGTTGGTCTGAGAGTTTGCATTTCTCAGAAGTTCCCACAAGCTGAAGTGCTGCTGTGCCTAGACCACTTGGGGAGTCAGGAGCAGGAGCTTACTCCCTGAGAGTATGACAAGGTCTCAAGGCCGATCACTTGTGCTGTGTCTTTGGGGAACTGAGAGATTTCACAAGCTAAGAACAGTCTAAACGAATTCAAGGAACCCAGGTAAGCTGTGCCTAGACTGCTGCCCACAGAAAATGGAAGATAATGAACATGTATCATTTTAATCCATCCAGGTTATAGAATTTGTAATGGGCAATAGAAAATTGTATAACTCCTCAAGCTATGTGGATATCCAGAAACCATGTATACTACTAACACAGGACAAAAAGGTACCACACCTGCAAGATTAATATCATCATTACAGGGCAGAAAACTCTACATGAGCCCTTGAGTCCCTTCTATTCTTCATAGTTTGCCTTAAAGATCTTAAGGATTCTCACAGTGTCTGTATGGAAATAATCTGGCATAGTCTGCCAGCAGAGCTGCCTACATTTGAGTATGTAGTGTGGATGTGTCAATTGACTTTCTATTAGTGCAACAAAATGCCAAGATAACACATTTTAAAAACAAGAAAGGTTTATTTGGGAGTTTTGGGCTTTCAGTCCATGATTTGCCCTGTTGCTTATGGGAAGAGGGCGTCTCATGGCAGGCACATGTGGGAGACACAGCCCCATTACAGGCAGGAAGTAGGAAAGGGGAAGAGGAAAAGACCTACGAGTCCCACCAAAGGCCTAGGCCCGATGATCAGAAGAATGCCCAGTGAGCCCCACGTCCTCCAAGTTTCTCCAACCTCTCAATAATGCCAAGCTGAGGACCAGCTTCAGTTCATAAGCCTTGCTCACACAGACACAAATTAGAGTACCATGCAAGGAACTCACAGAAAGCCCACAGCCCAGGTGTGACTACACGGGCCTCAGACACACGTATGAAGCCAGGTCTCACTGACACATTGGTATGCTTCAAGCAGATTGTTCAAATGCAGTCTCAGTCTTCTCATCTGTGGAAAACGGTGCACAGTAATTTGCACTGGTTTATTGTTAGATTTGAAGGAAATGGCAAATGCCTAAGTCCCTAGATCAGGTGTTCAAAATGTGCTCACATTTTTTCCCATTTTTCCTTTTTTAGCCTTTGCTTATTATTGAATCATCAGCCTCAAAGATAGATAAACTTTCTAACCCAGCTTCTTTTTTTCTCCTAAACACATCTTGTGTCGCAATATCAGTTGTCTAAAGCCATGCTGGTTACAAGTAGAGATAGAACTGATCATTTCTTCAGAGACATGCCACTGATCTTTAGGTACATTTTGTGATTTATCATTTTTTAAACAAGCATCGTACACAAAGTTTATAGCTCAGGTGAAAACATCCCTAGGATTTCCAGCAAGGAAGTCTGTTACCTGGTCACCTTATTCTTATGAGCATGCAGTTCAGAAATGCCCCCATCAAGCACAAGCAAGGAGTGAGGAAGACAGCCATAAACAGCGACTCCTCAGGACAGAGTCCCCGTTGGGGATGCGTTGGAGGTTGAGAGGAAGATCCGAAGGGAAGCTGGGCAGACTGAGAAAGTGTCTCTGAGGACTGACAGGGCGATTCCACTTCGCATCCCTGCTCTGTGGGGAGACATGAGTCAGGATTCCACAGAGCTTGCTCTCCAGGGCTGTATGAAGCTGGCATCCATGTTCTTGGGTCTATATCTTTTATACGTTACTACTTCCTGACTTCCTTATCATGCCAAATTTTGTGCAGGTAACACAGAATTTAATGATGGGGATGAAATGGGATCATGAGGAGAGATATCAAAGCACATAAATTCATAGACTCACACTTGGCTACCCCATGAGAGTAAGAGTCACTGCTGTGGCTGGGGGCTAAACTGAAATGTTAGCATTCACATTTTACAGAAACAGGAAAGGGAACTTTCCATGCCCACAAGTGGAGTAAGTTGGGGCCCTGGTTTTAGGTGACACTACTCCAAGACTTTCAACTCAGTCACTAACAAAATCACAGCCCACAGTTCCCAGCATTCTGAGAGAATTTGAGGGGTTTGTTTCCCTGAGACAGTTTTATAAATGCCAGTTAATACTTAAATTCATTATAATGAGTTGGATGGTATTTTGTGGGCCACTCTGGACTGTAAATGTTAGTAATGCTATTTTAATGGCATAAGGCCCCAAGGCAGCCATTTACAAACAAACTTTTGGCATAGAAACTTACATGATTTTGGATCTACATGAAATCTATGACATTTAGAACTATCAAGAAAACAAGTAAGCTGCTAACACGGCTTAGAGGTGAAAAGCGCTTGCTGCCAACCATGATTGCCTGAGTTCTGTGCTGGGACTAACATGGTAGAAAGAAAAAAAACATGTTCTATAAATTATCATTTAACCCCCACATGTTTAC
>LOJH01004118.1:0-23122 GCA_001685095.1 Ellobius talpinus | reverse complement strand
CTTACACTGGAAAGAGAAAAATCAAACCCATTAATTTAGTGGGAGTTGAGTTCGTCACTATTCCTGATTGCCCCTGACAAGGTCTAGACATCATACTGAAAACCATCTACTTCGGGCCCTTAAGGACCACTTTCTCCTCTCCTCAAGTGAAAATGTTTAGTATATGGCAGGTACTGTGAGCAAGGAGGTCAAGAAAGGGATGGGAAATACAGCCTAGGAAAGATCTTGAATTGCACTGAGGTTCTTTGATGTGGCCCTGCCCTTCCGCTTAGTGCTTTATTAGTATATTACAAAGACAAGTGAGTTTACTCTTAAAGAGGACTGGAGCCAGGGACAGGTGTGAGTGATGGGATGAGCTAGTGATTTTGTTGGAGATGTTTAAGTTCAATTAAGTCTAATGTAGACGTCTGTGTTGTTATTGCGGGCTGTGGGTGAGCTGTATGAGTTTGCGCATCTGTGTGAATGAGCTCCAGTGGATACCAGAACCATTGGTTGAGTTAGCTTTATTAAAAGTTAAAGGAAAACAGTAATGGAGGATGAGGTAGGGATAGCAAGCATTGCCCCAGAATTCTTAGGCAGAAGTAAGGAAAGTGTGGGAACTATGGATATAGCTCCACAGCCACACCTTGTAAAATTAAGTACTTGGTCATGAAGTGCTGGCTTACTAAACCACAAAATACTAGAAGGAACATACATTTTGTTTGCTGTAGCCAGTCCTTTGTGCTTTGTATTTCAGTGGCTCTTGGGTCATCTGTGCGGAAGGCACATTCCCAGAATTGTAAACTTAACCTTCTCAAGGCTTATTCATCTTAGACTGCTAGTCAGCTTGAGAGACCACTTCGGAGATGTTGAAGTAAGAAGGGAATCATCTACTTCGTGCATGAGTAGATCTGAGCTGGGTTCAAACGGCAAGCACAAAATGTGTCAAATAAAATTTAAACCAATTTAAAGCCAGGCCTGGTGAGTCATACCTCGATTCTAACACTTGAAGAAGATCAATGCAAGGTCAAGGCCAGCTTGGACTACAGAGTGGGTTCCAAGGCAACCCGGGATATAGAGTGAGACTGTCTCAAAAATATAATAAATTGTTCGTGTTTATTTAGATGAGATCTCTGAAGCTTGTTTGGATCTATTTGTAAACCATAATTAATTAGTTGCATAGCAAATTAAACAGAACTAATTTGTGGTCCAATTTTCAGTTCTTGATGAGCTTGAAAGTAAACAAGAAGGCTGTCTTTTCAATCCTAGAAAACTGATGATAACAGAAGCAAAAAGTCAGAGTTCTTTAATACAAGGCAAGTTATTGAACTCACTATGCTGCTAAGTCATATAGATATACTCTAAAGTCACCTGTTTTTCAAATGTCATTTCGGAAAAGAAGATTTTAAATTGAAAGTAAGCAAATGCTCATTTCCACATTATCTAAAACTGCTCCAACACGGAGAGCACGATACTCAAGGTTCTGCTGATAGGAGCGAAGGCCATTACACCCAAAGGGACCAATTGAGAAAATCACCTAGATGCTTTCTTTAGGCTGTGCTGATGTAAATCTAATAATTACCTTAATCTGCTTTCCTCCAGGTACTCTATTTGTGTTGCCCTCACCCATTCTGTTAGTGCCTTTCTTTGAGATGATTTCCTGAATTTAAAATGAAACTAAGGCATATGGACTTAACTCAAGGGTACAGTGTTTATTTAGCATGTGTGAGACCCTGAGTAGAGCCCCCAGCATTGCAAGAAAACAACAATAAAGATAAAGGTAATACAGGCAAAGAAAAATTGTGAACTTTCTGCACTGTTGATTTCAATACAATACAAAGTGGTTTAGGTACTAGAAATTGCTTTGGCCTGACCGTGTGCAAAATCAGACATTGAGCAGGCTGAGAGGATGCTGCTGATCTTGGATCTTCCTTGGGTTTTGTGGATTATCTCTTCCACATGATGCCAGTTGTTATCTGTAGAAGCTTCATATGAATAAAGGACAGTGTAGCTTCTTAATATTTCCAATAAACTGTCCCCTTTGGGGGCATTGGAAACTGCTGTAGAATTTGTGTAGCTCTCTCTGCAATGATGTTTCTTTGCCAGCCATTTGCAGCTCCTGATGTGACCATGCAATATGAGCCACTGACCTTTCATGTGAAGCTGTTTTCTGTCCCAGTGTCTTACTAGGTGTCTGATCTGTGATTTTGAAGAATAGAAGTCTGCTGGGAACCATCAACTTCTCTCTGGCCTGAGTGTTTTCACCCATGTGACTGCTGGGCCCCTTAATTCTGTAATACCCAAATACGTACCTTGATATCAAAATGTCAAAGCCTATCACCCCCCTTTTGAAAAATCTGTTTTGCGGCCCAATTTGACCCCAGCCAGCACATGTCTTTCAAGACACAATTGTAAACAAAGTGCCATACCACAATATTTGCACTGTCCTTTCCTTTGTCTCTAGGGTGAGGTCAGGTGAATGAAAGTGTACTATGATAATTTTGTTAAAGAATTAGTTATCTGAGCACACACACACATACACATACACACACATTTTAAGTATCTTTTAAATATCTTTTCAATAAGAAAGCATTCTAAACAATTCCATAATGGACATTCTGGTCTTCCTCTCTCAATTGTGTACACATTTGAAACTCTTGTCTGGATTAATGGTCAGAGCCAACGAGAAGACCTCTGTTTCTGCTAGAAGAATTTTCCAGCTGGACATCTGATTCTACTGCAGCAGCTCAAGCTGCCACAAAAAGCATGGCCTGACAGAAGAGATTCACGACCCTTGTGCCCTTGGCAGCAAGGCACACTATCTTTCCCTAGGTCTAAGTGCACCGACGAATAAGATTCATCCTACGATTTTCTAGAATTGCTTTAGCTTTTCTAAAACTAGGCATAAACTGTCACCACGATGTGGAGAATTAAAATGAAGTCTCAGTGGGCTTTCCCTAGCACTCAGAAACTCATAAAACAGATAATTAATAGTGTTGACTTTCAGACTCTTTGAAAATATATCATTTTATGGTCCACACAATAATTCTATAAAATCTCTCTTTTAGCTTTTATGAGCATACACTTTTGGAATTAATTTGCCTGATTGACATCAACACTGTCAAAGGGAAGGTGCTAGTGCAAACGCACAGACTTGATTCAAAAATCCATGACTTAACTTAAAAGCATAATCTTGGCTTCTGTTACTTAAGTATGCGGGTTACTGTGTGGAACCCTGTATATATGTTAGGGTATGTTTTATAGTTACAGAAATTTAATATTTCTAAGATATTGTTAGCTAGTCTTTTTATTGGAATATGGCATGTTTTAATGTTGATTTTGTGAACAAGAAGTCTTTCACGGGTATCTATAATAAAGAATTTGTAATCAACCTCAGAATGAGATGCTATAAATTCATAAGCCTGTTTGTTTGTTCAGAGTCCCACAAATGCTTTTTTGCTTTATTTTTAACCTTTCAATTACAAGTTCATAAATGTGTGTAATATTTATAAATTATTTTATTTTAAATTACTGTTTTCTTACCTACAAATGTGGACAACACTCTCTTTGGCTCCAAAGTTTAGTGACTCCCCTGTGGTTCAGAAACAGCTAGTCTTACTTCTCCTTGCTGTCTGATTGCTTCCCACACAAACTAAACAAATTTGAGTAGGAAGGCAAAGATGAATCCTTCCTCAGCAGTGTATTTCTCTGTGATTCTTTCCTGGCTTTTCATTCTACTTTTCTTGCCAACTCAAAGTGATGTTGAATGTGTATTTTTTGATATTATACAGGGTGGTCATGGAAGATGATGGGCTCTTTCCTCATGGCATTGATGCCTTACATGTTAATAGTGTGTCCTATGATTTTGAAATAAAAATATTTATTGAGATGGTTTTACTGCGTCCAGGTTTTATTGAAGTCTAATATAATACAAATTTGGTCTTTTAAACTTATTTTTAAAATTAATCTTATACAAGAAAAAATAAAAGTCAAGTGTAACACTTCTCACTATCCTATCATTAACTATGTCTTATTAATTTTGCTTTGTATGCATAAAATAGTGGAAGCTACTTTGTGTGTGGGTGCTATTTAGAGTTCTCTAAATTACCTGGCATTGAACTTTAGAGTATGAATTGCATGATGTTTTTAAGAACATTTCAAGAACACTCATCTGAAAATCCAAGGTTTTATACCTCAGCCAGCATGGCTTAGTGCCTTTACTAGACTAGGAAATCTAAGTAGGGGTAGCGAGCAAGGCAATAAAGAAGGGCAGACATACAGACACATGTACTGGGATCAGGTGCACTACCTGCACTTTGATGGAGTAGCACCAACTACCAAAACCACCCAGGATCTCACCATGCTTGTTATGGCCAGAACAGGGAAAGGCCAGTCTCTCCAGGAGAGCCCTGTAGGTGAGTGGTCTCCAGCTGTAAACATCCAGGAGGAGGAAGCTTCAGTTGCTGATCTATGCACACACTGATTATTTATTTGTAAACACTAGTACTTGAACCTATAACTTTGCCCAAAAGTAAATGCTAGTACTTGGACCAAGGTTTTGCCTTTCTGATCTTGGAAAGGCTTTACCAGTTTCCCAAGCATCCAAGTCCTTGATCCGTGACATGAGGGACCCGTGTCAAAATATGCATTCATTTTAGGATGCCTTTCAGTCCTTATCCATTCTCAAGGCTTTCTCATATCCTCATAGCAGGAAATATTGAACTACATTATATTTCTTCTCTTAATCTTTTCAATTGAATTTTGATACCCATTTTCTTTTGTATTATTAAGTAGAATTGTATCCTTATTATGTATAAGTGTTTTCAAGGTCAGTTGATTCTAAAAAGAGAACTGGAAATTGGAATTAAGTGTATATATATACATATATACATATTGTTTTAACAAAATCAAGATTTTTGCTTATCATTACAAAGAAAAAGTTAGTTATTGCCACATATATATTTATAAAATGCTGTTTTGTTAACTAACTGTGATCATCCAGGAGGTGTTAAGACAGATAAATCTCATCGTATTCTTGCAATATGGTCCTTGTAAATCACATACAGGACAGTCTCAAGGGCCTGGTATGATGTTGCCCCTCTTTATAGATGTTGCTGTTATCAAAATCGGACAGTAAAGGAGATTTTCAAGGTAGCAAACAGGTACTCCGTCCACATACAACTTTTAGGTCTCAGCTAGATATAGGGCTCTGTGCCTGCCAAAAAACATGATATTAAATGATTTCACTGAAGTATATGATACTAAGAAGTAGAAGATGAAAATTTAGAACTTTTTTCACTGACAAATTGATTTTTATTCAAAGTTAGAAGAACTGTTATCCAAGAAAGAAAATCTATTTATGATATTTTACTTTATAGTTATCATTATTAAAATAGTTCCAGTAAACCTACACAGGCAGTTTTCCTTTAGTGCTCTTATGTAGTCTGCAGGGTGGGATCCAGGGTATTTTGCATTCATGTAGTGTATTGGCACGGTCTCACCAGCACATGATGCAATAAGTGTCAGAACCAAGAAGACCCAGGTCTTGAAGCTTGAATGACAGTTCTGCTCTTCCCTTGTCCAGTTATCTGAGCCATAGTTTCATTGTCTATAACATGGTGACATTTGCCTTTTGGGATGTTGACGAAACTCAAATTTTTCTCCATGATAGACTGTTTTTCTTTTTTCTGTCCCTCCTCCCCATCTTTCTGTTTGCTCTATAGTTCTTTTTTTATCCTATTCCTTTCCACTCTTCTCCTTTCCCTCCCCCTTTCTCCCATGATCACAATCATCCTTATCATACAAGGGTATTCATCAAGTGTCATGCTAGAATCACTCAAGTGCCTCATGCTTTCATGTTAGAAACATTCCTCTAGTACTTTTTTGTATGGAAAAAAATAATGCAGACATTGTCTTTTGCTTAATTACAGAGATCATGTGTGGAATAATTTATATTCATGTTCTCCAGATCCTGAGTAGCTAGAGCTCCAATCATCTGTTCTGTGGCAGAAAATTCAGTTATTTACTGAATAGAAGAATTTTGCCATAAAGAAATTGTAAAATAAATCCTTTTGTTTGGTTGAAAAACCCCATTCCCCTTCCCTTCCTCCTTCTCCTCTTCCCTTTCTTTCATCTACATTTGCAGCATTGAAACCTAAAAGATTATGTCATGTGATCACTCTGGCAAAACCCTTTTATTCACTTAGCCAGACTCAGAGTGCATGTGCTTCAATTTATCTTTGACTTTTATTTTACCTTGCCAAACTATCAAAAATTGCTTTGGAATACAAATGATATTAAGAAAAATTGCAGCTCCAGGACAGCCAGGGATACACAGAGAAACCCTGTCTCAATAACAAAAACAACAAAATGTATATATAATAAAAATGAATGAATGAATGACGAAGAAAGAAAAAGAAAAAATGCTACAAATTGATCTCATTATCTCCTGGATAATTAAATAAAGTATTTGGCAGTACCCTCTACTGCTAAGTGGAACCACGGCAAGGAAACTAGGGCAGCGGAGCAAGAAGAAAGCAGAGCCTGCACTTGCCTTCAACAATATCTTCTACAAATGATGAGTTCAAAAGGGAATTTCCTGGTAGCAGATGGAATGAAAGGGGCTGGGGCGATCATTGCTAGATTCTAGTGAGACATGAGGCTTCAAGACTGAGGTTAAAAATCCATCAATAATGAGACCAGATGTTATAGATCATTTTAGAGACAGAGCTGCTGAGTATAATTTTAAAAGAGAATCATTAAGCTGAGAAAGGGAAGCTCTTGAGTCAGAAGGATAACTCAGGTCTGGAGAAAAGAAAATTTGATTATGAACATTGGCACAGAGAACTGACGGAAAAGAAGTGTGGAAACATGGATATTAAGAAACTTGACTGTCAAACCATGGCCTTCTGCTCATTTGACCTTCAGAAAACAACTGTTAACCAGTATTGTGCCAGTAGGAAACGTGCTGGGAAATACATCTGGCCTTCAAGCAAAGCTGCTCCTAAATACCCATTTAGATGTGGTTCTGGAGAATTAAAGCCAACAAACTTCCTGAGGTGCCTAGAAGATCAGTAGGCAGTCAAGTGCATTCCAGAAAATGGAAAAGATCCAGATAAAGGAATTTACCCACGCCCCACATAGAAGAGCTGCAAAATTCTTGCCTGGCAAATCTCAGCGCTTTCGTGGGCCCGCAGCTAGGTGAAGAGGGTTTCTTGCGGTTGCCATGCCCCTGTTCCATCCTCCTGTACTTTATATGCAGCATAACTTTTCTCATTTGTTTACAGTTTGTCTGATCACATGACAAGCCATCTCAACCCTATGAAGAAGATTGTGCATTTGGGGGGTGGTATTAGCTTGGGAACTGTAAGGAGTGTGAAGATTGGACTTTAACTTGGGTATTTGGTCAGCATAAAATGTAGAAAAGACACATCTCCCTTTCTTTTTGTAGAGTTGTTGCAAGAGAACTTCTGCAGAAACTAGGACTGTATTTCCCAGCCTTTTTTGCACTTAAATGGGTCCAAATGACTATCTATGAACAACAACATATGCCAATTGTTAATGTGGTTGTAAACCAACGTGTACCTGCTCAGATTCCTCCCTAGTAAGCTCGCTGCCTGTGCTCTATGAGACTGTACTGAAGACAGGACTCTTCTAAGGCTTTGGGTAGGGAGATGTTTACTCCACATTAACTTGGGAGAATCTGCCCCCACGTAGCTCCCATGTCCACTCTAGTTGAATGGCAGGAAGACAAGGAAGGCTTGGAGAATTTTGTGGGGCCTGTCCGCATTCAGTAGGTCAACTGTCAATATTGCCAAATGAATTGCATGGGATGCTGGGTGTGTCCAACATTGTGTCCATGAAAGGAGATATGGGTGCAGTTGATGGCTAGTCTCTGACACAATGTATGGCCTTCCTAGAGGTAATTTCTTGTTCAGTATTTACATGCCGAACGATTCTTCATTTTTGCTTATCTTTCGAGGTCACTAAAAACATTTGGCCTTTTTCTTTTTTCAAGTGGATTAGATTAGGCAATGCATGTTGAAATCTCAATTTATAGCATGTTCAGTGTAACAGTTTGTATGTGGTTATGTAACAAGTTATTCCAAAACCTAGTAGCTTAAAAAATAACCAAGCTTTTACACCATAGGGTTTCTATTGCTTATGCATTTGGGATCAGGTGGATTCTGTGGTTCTGGCTCAGAGTTGACTCATCAAGTTTCAGTCAAGATATGTAGAGCTTCAGCCTTTTCTCTCTTCTCTCTGTGTGTTTGATAAGTTTGTGCATGTTTATTTATGTGTGCATGAGTGATTGTTGGTACATGTGTGCCATGATATGTGTGTGGACTTTAGAGGTTGATCCTTGCCTTTCACTTTGTTTAAGACAGATCCTCATTTATCTGCCTGAATTTTACAGGTGTTCTGGGTTTTGAACTCAAGTTCTCATGCTTGCTGGCAAGCATTGCTGATCCACTCAACTTCCAATGCAGTTGGTGTACTTACATGGGTGACCAGTTAGTGTCTGGGACCTCAGCCAGTTCCCTTGCTACAGTGACTTCACAATCATGACTTCTTGCTTTTATGGCATGGCTACTGGGTTCCTCTGAAGACTATAATCTAAGATGGAAAGAAGGAAACTATAAAGATTAATTTTTTGTGGCCTATGATGTTCCAGTCATTAAAGTGATGCTATATCTATCCCATAGTTTTGAAGACGTGAATATGATGCCACATTTTGAAAAGAGGAATAGCATAAAAGATTTGTAAGTTTGTTAAAAACAAACCTTTATGCCCAATATTTTGTCCTTTTATAAATCCTTTTATCCTTTTTGTTATTAATATATTACTTTCCACTTAACTCTTACTTTAATATTTCTATTTTAATTCCTATTTTTAGGAAAGATAATTGTATCTTTTATTTCATATACAGTAACAACATAATGTATTTGATCTTATAAAAAGTCAGGACTGACTATGTACCTTTCAGACAAAATCAGGCTATCATGCTGAAATGGAAGGAGTCCAATTCCAGAGAGTGGGCTAGAACAAAGTTAATTAACTGCCCTCAAATAAAGAGCTGTTCACTCCACTTCAAAAGATAAGATATATATCATGAAATAGGGACTCTGGCTCTAATCCCTTTCCTTTTTCATCAAAAATCTGACCACTTCTCAATCAAAACTGCCCTATTATAGCTGTTGGGTATGTGAGCAATCATTCATACAGCTAATTACAATAATGTATGAAGTTTAGAGAATTGACACATAACAATAAAAGTCAGTACTAGTGACAACTACGGTGCCAGGCCAGGGATTAGCATTTACCCATCTAATCCCCCAGAACAATGACATGTGCATGCTCTTTAGGCAGATCTGATGCAAAAAGCCATGTTCTGCATGCTTCTGATGGGCGGCGGTTTGCATGGATAGTGCTGCTGATACCTGAACTGCCTGCCATCGCTGTGCCAAGCCCTCCCACTGAGAATGCACAGCATCGGGCTCCCCTTTCTTTGGATGATCCAGCTCTCAGTTTACCCACCGTAATCTGCTGTATGTTGACCACTAATCGTTTCATGCTTTATTTTATCCTTTTATTATTTAAACTGTTCATACTCAATATGTAATCTTGTTTTCCCTTCAGCCAACTCCTCCCATACCCTCCCCACTTTAGGCGATTCTGTTCTGAGTAGATTTAAACTCTGAGAGGGTAAGGCCGCTCAGTACTCATGAGCCCCTTATCCTGATTTACAGTATGAGAAATAACCCAAAAGAAGAAGAATCTTAGGTCAGGTTTGAAAATATGTCCCAAAGAACAGTGCAAAAGAGTTGTTAAGTTCTACTTGGCAAGCCACAGGCTAAGCTGTGACTCTATAACAACATGAAGTAGTTTATGATAATTACTCTATGGAAATATTCACTTGAATATGAAATGAAAAAATAAAAATATTAAACTGATTCAGATTTCACCACCAAATTTGGAACATTTTAAGTGTTAACTAGCTTATAATGGATAATATATAGAAATATTTTTAAATGTTGCTCCAAAAAAAGTTCCAGCTAAAATATTAAACTAATAAAGGTCTTACTATCATAGTTAGAAAATGTAAGTGTTACTGTGAACATTGTTATTATAAGACTTCCTAGGAGCATTAATGAATTTCATTCTGGAACAGAGTACACTTGAAAGATCTCTTCTCCCAAACATCCTCATTTTTCAAAAATCTTCAAAAGAACAGATAAAGGTTTATTTTTGAACATACTTGTTACTGCATTAGCTTTTTAAAAATGAGAAACTGGAAACACTAACTACTGAACCACAGGGAGACTGCTGAATTCTCATAATGGATACTGTACATTTGTCAAGCAATTTTAAGGATATTTTTCAGGTTATGAAGATGTTCATAAAATAAAAGTAAACAAATCAGTGATATTGGTTTTTTCTTTAGACAGCATCCTTCCAATTACAAGCTATATAATTGATGCATGCATAAGACTATGACAGATATACGATGGAATGGAAATAGGACTGGATGGAGAGTGAGGTTTTTTGGGTTTTCTTTAGTTCTATGTTTTAATTTCTTTTTGTTCCAACTGTAATTTAAATTTTCAATAAACATTTATGGAACTCCCAAAACATACCACTTTGAACTAAGAAAAGTTTATAAATACAAGCACATGTTTTACTTAACTCTCATAAAAAGCCTGCGAGATAAAGCACTATTTTCACCTCGATTGTGCTGGTGATGAAGATGAACAAGAGCAGGATTTACATGGCACCAAGGTTCCACAGCTAGGAAGCCCTACAAACTCTAACCCATGCACTACATAAACCACAGTGTGCTTAGCAAAGGTGTTTGAAATTGGGAAGGAAGATAATGTAAGGAAAGAAGATGAATTATGAATTAATCATTTCACTTCTATGGGTTATTGAAAGGATTTTATAAAATGAAGATGCAATTGTCCATTAAGAAAACTATTCTAATTTCCAAGAATGCTACAATTGTCAGAGTTACAAGAACAGACAGGGAGAATTGATTGCGAGATTTTTTTTTGCTGCTTAGGTCTGGCTTCATGCTGAGGGAGGATGGAGCTCTCAAAATCTCTCTCTCTGCCAGTTCTGTGAGTCAGTGATTCATGAAATCATAAAGCAAGGTTATATGACCTAATTTGATCTCTAATTACATTTATATTTTTATCCTTTAATTAGTCATACAGAAGAGACTGTTTTCTACGAACTTGACCCTTAGTTTTGCCTGCAACTTAGAATAATGAAAACACACGATCTATGAGGCAAGTCCACTTCTTGCTAATTTTTCTTCCCAGACTTGAATAATCCAACTGAAGAAAATATAGCAAGAACGACATGTCAGCACATTGTCAGGTAAGTATAGGAATTACTCCATATAAATAGCTGCCATGAATAATTTAGCTGGAACTTGATGGCATTATCTGCTGTGAATGATACTGCAGTTTTTCTTCCTCTTCTGGGGCTTTTACAACTTCAGATTTTGTGTCCTAATATATGTCAGGGATGAAGAAATAGCTGTTGAACAATAAAAATGTTCTAATGTGACAAGGCACCTATAATTATCCTGAGAAATTAGTAACATTTGTTGTCCTTTATCTGGTGACAGCAATAAAACAGGTTGGGAGAAAAAAATTGCAATTCTTTCCTCACTGTGCTATTAGACTTCCCTATTTTATAATAGTGGGTCACAAAAGATTTTTTTTCAAGATTGACCATCCTCTTGGTCTGCTCTGTATTCTGGAAAACTCAAGACGTTCATCTATAAGTCATTCAGAAGATGGAAATCTATCAGATAGAGTCTTAGTGAAAAATAAAAGTCAAATCAGGGGAAAACCGTATGTGAAGAGTTGACCTTACAAACCGTGAAAGAGCTACAGCGTGACGTGGCAAGGCTCCATGTACCATCTTTGTAGGATGCTGCGATGCCAAGCTAAGAAAGGATGCTGGAAAGGAGTTAGGAATTAACACAGAAAGTACTGTTTAGCTAACTTAGTCACTTACTCTTGTGTTAAAGCTGAAAGAAAACTTGTCAAACAAAATGGAGCTTGAAAATATTTTTTAATTTATAAAATTTAATTTATATGTATCATGATGTTTAGAAATACATATACCATGGGGGGTTAAGTCAAGCTAATTCACAGAATTCTTTCATATAGGATCACTTTTTTGATAAGAATATTTAAAATCTACTGACAATTTTCAAAAAGATAAATTAATAGATATAGTCAATATCTCTTGCAACAATGTGTTTGAATTTATTTCTTATTAAAATGTGATTTTGTTCTTTAATCTGCATCTCTACTCCTCCATACTCCATAGCCTCTATAAACCACCTATTTACTATCAAATCTAACTATTTAGCTGAAAAATTTCAACCATTTTCAGATCCTACACGTTGAATACCTGGCTTACTTTGCTTAACACAAAGTCCTCCGGCTTCACGTTTTTGTAAATTGTAAGATTTCCTTTTCCTTTTCTCCCCTGAATAAAATTCCACGGTGTGTGCCACCTTTACATTAATCAATCAATCAATGGATGGGCATACATATGCTTTGATAACCTGATAGAACAATTCAGCATTGAACATGAACTGTAGATGCATGTTCCCTGTGTTGACTTCATTTCATTTTCCCCAGTAGTGCATTAATTGTCACATGATATCTCTATTTTTGAATTTTCTTGAGAAACCTTCGTATTTGTTTACAATAAATGTGTCAATAAACCTTATAATCAACAAAGGTGAGGAGGCAAGAGTGCTTTTGTCTCCGTGTCCTTGCCAACAATAATTTTTGTTTATCTTCTTTATGACGGTCATTCTAACAGTTATCAAAATTTCCCAACTCTTCACGTCAATGCCACTTAGACGCCACATAACTACTATGTATTTATTCTAGAAAGATGAAGAAAACATTTGTTTGATTTTTGACCTATAGGGAGTGATACTAGAAACATGGGCTAAAAACACAGTTTCCATGAATGCTCCCCCAGAGCACACGATTCTTCTGTTGAGCTGAAATAGAAAAAAATCAAACCTGAAACCTCCTTTGTGGTCAGGGAAAGTGAGTGAGAAGTCAAACCACACTGAATATAAATTAATGCGTACTCTCGGGGCTGGAACTGGGTAGCTGGGAGAAAAAAAAGAAGGATAAAGATAGAAAAGCACTCATAGAGAAGACACAAGAATGTGGCTGGAGGATGAGAGATCAAATATAACTGTTGAGGAATTGTCAACTGAAGGAACCTGAAGAGCAATGATGTTGTATATTTCATATTACTCTGGCCATCTTCCACCTGTCCTGTGCATCCCCTTTATGCCTTCAGCATCTTCACATAACCTAGCCGTATCATATGGAGCCTCCTGTTAGATGCAGAAGTTAATGAGAGAGCATGAAGCATTGCTCCTTTAACTGGGAGCCACTTGGCAGAATTGAATGGTTTATCAATGACATGTATTTTGTAGGTAATGGGAAAAACTATTGAGACTTTGTTTTTAAAGTAAACAGCCTAACTAGGTTTAAGTTTTACAAACAGATCAGATTGCAAAAATGGGTAAGAGAAGCTGGGAAACAATAGGAAGAATCTGTGAAAATGAGTGTGAAGCAAACATTCAAACTCTGAACAAATGATATCGATAATTAACTTGAATGAAGGTGGAGTGTACTAAAAGCAATTTCTTAGTGAATATGTCACTAACCAAGGCACAAAGCCTACTGTGGAGCATTACTCCTGGTGGGAGAGATGCAGTGTAAGGCTTCCAAGTGAGGATATTTAGCCCTCAGGGAAAATGAGGAGAATTCTGGGATGAGATGGTCTTAGGCATGATGCAAAAGCTATGCGGTGATACAGTAATAATTTATAAAGAAGGAAGTTTATTTAGTTCTTAATTCTGGAATTAGGGAAATTCCCCATCCCTGCTCTTAGGTTAATTATCCAGCTCATGACATGAGAACACTTCCCTAAAGGCATAAAGCATGAAAGCACATTAAATAAACAAACAAACAAAACCAAATAAATCCTCCAGCACCTGAATATTATTCCTCAACCCTCCTTCGCTGAGGAATTAAGCATTTCCATAAGCATTGGTAGGCAACAGACCACCCTGTCTGTATATATAGCTTATTATTAACATGTTTCTCTAACTCTTAAATATTAGATGTTTCAAGAAACCTTTAGCCAAGATTGCTGAATATCCAATCTTTTATTTATTGAGGTCCCTGATGACTACTTAGAATATTGATATATTGTGTGTGTGAAAGGAATCCCAAATGCTTCAGGCTCCTAAGACAAGAGGCAAGAAGTATTATGCAAGTGTCAGGGGTTCTATAAGGCCAACATAGAAAATCTTAGCATAGTTCCATGAGTAGGGGCCACCAGAAACTTTGAAAAGCCCAATTTGGAAAATAACCTTGACTGTGTTCAGTCACTTAGAGTACTTTCACCATTAAATATAGGGGAAATAAGTTTGAATTAAAAACCTTAAAAGCTTACATTTTAAATTATTACCCCAGCCAAAGAAAATAAGCTCTCTATGGTTTACACAGAGTACATTGTAATTAGTTTGTAAAAAAGAAATGGGATAACCCAATAAATAACAAAATATTACTAAAATTATGCTTCACTGCTTCTTTCAGTGAGCACCTTCAAGCAATAGCTGTTCTGAAGCCCTGTTGGATGAGGTCATATACTGCTGTCTGTTTAAATGTTAGAGGATGCCAGTAAATGCAAGCATTCTCAATGCTAATTAGATTATGCTAATGTTATTGGAAATAATCTGTCTGTGTACTTCCCACTTTTCCTAATGTTCTGATGTGGAGCACAAAGGCTGGTCCTTGTAAAATTTACTGTATTTAAAGTGAAAGCCTCCAGCAAAAGAGGTATTAAGCAGAATTCTTGGGAGGTAGTTTTAGGTGAGGACACTGCTTTCTAATTATTATGTATAAAATGCCAGAATTTAGGATAGAAGCATGGATGTGAAACATACTAAGAGTCTCTCTCTCTCTCTCTTTCTCTCTCTCTCTTTCTGTCTCTCTCTCTCTCTTTCTGTCTCTCCCCCTCAGAATTGACATATATACAACAAATCTTCGGCTTTTATTATTGTACCTAAATATGAATTATAATATCAAGTGAATTTAGTAAGATATTTTCTATTTTAATATAACAGATTCTCAATGCAAGTGGCTTACAAAAGTCGCTTTTTTGATTCCAATTTCCCTAGGAATGGTATTTCCTAGTATGCCACAGCGGAGACTGGGAGGACAGTCTTGTCACCGTATCCCATAAGTTGCTGCTCATGGTACTCAGAGGCTGTCAGTCTAACGCATGCCAGCTGGTAGGCATTCCGTATTTGTGTTTGTAAGATTCTTCTAGGTGAAATTTCATCCAGGATTATAACTATGTTAGTACATATGCCACGTCAAATTCAAAGCCAAACTTCAGTATGAGATGAAATGTTCTACCTGGCCTGTTCATATGTTTATCAAGTGTGTCTGCTGTACAATTGGCAAAGAATGAATACTATAAACTTAGATGTGTTGAAATTAGTTTCATTAGCTCCATTCATTCCTTTTTTGCATCCCTTTTACCTGTTTGCTCTTTCTGTTTCATGTCCTTATTTTAAACAACAACAATCATAATAATTCTAAACTCTCCAGACCTTATATATGCTGAATTGTCTATTGCTTGGCATTTTCATAAGCGTGTCTTGAAGCCCTTGACAGTGCCAGGCATTTCTGACATCTGAAGAAGACAGTGCCTCTAAGTAAGGCAGACGTGTCTGGCCTGAAACTTTATTCTCAGGCTTAGCTTAGCACTCACTTATCACCAGGTCAGATGGAGAGCTGACTGTATAGGCCATTGCCCAGGGACAACAAACCAAGATATGCCATCTTCAACTCTTGCGCATAAGTATTAACACAGGCAAAGCAAGAACCAGAGAGTGTGTTGAGACTGTGTGACTCAAAATGATAATCCTATTGATTTGGTGTGATGAAAACCAAATTGAAAGAGGCTGGAAATCCTAGCCATATAGAGTCCTGAGAGTATGAGCAGATGAACAAAGACTGATACAGTTAGCCACATTGCATTCTTATAGATTTTCTGCAGCAGGAGACCAGGAGGGAGTGAGTTCATCGCTGGCAAAGCAGAACTAAGCTTGCTCTTAAAGGTGACTTGCTTGGTGAATAATGACTTAAAAGTCAGACACGGCCTTTTGTAGTGGCTGGGGCACTGAAAACAGAGATAAAACACAGGGAGGTGAGCTGGGAGAAGAGGGTATTTCTTCTTTGAACCGTAGGGTATTTCAGATTCATGTGCCCTCTGATAGCCTTCAGATTTGACCTCTGCCGAGCTGTATGGAATGTAGTAGCACGACATAAGAAAATGTCCTTTACGGCACCAGGGTAATGTAGAAGCCTCGTGACCTTTTCCTTCACTCCAACTTGGTCATGAATTTGGAAAGCAGGAGATGTTGTTCTCACCTGAAAGTGACCCCTATTTGGGAATAGGTAAGGATACATAGGGGATGTAGGCATTCTGGTTTTTATTCAGACCTCAGTGTGCTGTGGATCAGATGCAATCGCTCTAGCATTTTATTCTCTCCTCTGAGCCCTTCCCCTTATTATCATCCATCAGGAAAGGGATGCTATTTGTTTAATCCCCAAACATTTGAAGCTTTATTTTATGAGCTCTTATTTCTCTAGATTAGTATCAGTTATAGGAAATGCCAAACTTTAGAAATTCCCATGGGTGGCAAGGGAGTTCTAAGGCTCACAAATGTCACCTGTACTGTTAAATTAGCTTTTGTTCTCCCATTGCTTGCCATGTTATTGTAACTTAGACTTAACCTTCATTTTGACATTGTCTTCCCTTAGTTGTGCTATGCCGATGAGAGAGAAGATGAATATCTTCTGAGATGCTATCCTCTTTCTCTGTAAGAGAAAGTTTCTAGAGTTTTTGCTGATTTTCAGGTATTCCATCTTCCAGAGAGAATGCAAAAGGTAAAAATCCATGTCTTCCAGTTGTTCTTGCCCCCACAACCTTTGTTAAAACTCTTTTACATTCTTTCTCTAGTGATATTAAACTGTGTGCATGTAAGTAAAAGTATATAATCAAGCTCCATATTTTTTATAGAAGAGTATTAGTTCTGAGGCTAGGAAAATGGTCAATAGACTCACACCTATCTAAAGAATGTCTCAAGGTCACTATATTTTCTCAAGTCAAGAAGGCTGTTCAGGAGCAAATACCATTCATAAAAATAAAGGTGCTGGCAAAAGAACCAGACCTTGTTCCAAGGAAGTGCCTTGAACATATGCTTTGAATGCTAAGTGTTTACATACATTTCACATGGCTCAAAAAAAAAAACCACAAACACTAAAGGTGAACATTCTACCCAAGTTGTAACCAAGCACTTTCTGGTCAACCCAATGGATACCAAATTCAAATGTCATGGTCATTGTTCTTTTTATAATATACTGTTTACAAGGTTTCTAGAAGTGTTAGCTTTAATGTTGACTACTTTTTAAAAAATATTCTAATGTTAAGAAGATAATCTCAGTGCTTTAGTGTGTATGTATATACCTACACTTAAGGGAAGAAATTTTGTTGCTTTGAAGGTACAGTTTACATTTTTTCAGAATTCTCTTAAGTTCAGTTGTTCACTTTTATTTAAAGTTTGTGATACATTGCAATGGAGTCATGACTTACTTTATATACAATTATTTGACTACAAAAAGTAGGAGGGTTATAATGGAGGGAAGGGTTGGTTTCCTAGAGTTATCAATGGGAGAAGGGTTTTACTGGCATTCAGCTAGAAATATGGGACAGTTCATGCAGAGAAGTATGGATAAAGTGAAATTAAGTGTTGTAGCTTGGGTGATAAATGACTCTCAAATATTTTGAGAACATAGCTATTGGTAGATGCTGAAACCTTTAGGGTCAGGAGTGGGATATCCTCAGGCCACTAGAGCCATGCCCATGAAGGAGATTCTGCCATCCCTGTCTTCATCTGCCTGTTTTTCATTTCTTCATTTTATGATTTGTTTATTTATTATTTATTCATGTGAGTGTGGGTATGAGATTCTTGGCTCAAACTTAAAGCTTTGTCCATTTTATTCAAGTGCTCCGCCCCTGACCTATAACCGAAGCCCTTCTCTGTTGCTTGGCCCTGAGGTATTCTGCACCATTGCTACCCACCATATCTACCAGAAACTCAAAGCAGTGAGTTTACTTACTCTTAGACTGGAGTGTCAAGAGCTATGGACTAAGATCTTTCTCTTGTCAGTGTCAGACGGTCGAGTATCAAAATACAAGTGTAACAAATATAATGGGAAAATAGAGGGAAGATTGTAGAGAGAAAAACAGAAACCAGTTTAGAAGAAATTTATTCATATGACCTTTACATTCACTTAATCAGTTTTATTGATAGGCTTAGTCTAGCTTTATTTCAGCCCAAGACAATAGAAAAGTAATCAAGACAAAATCAAAAGCTCAGAGTCCTCCAGGAGCTTTCATGTAGTAGAGAAGCATGGATAAACAAAATAATCACCCCAAAATCCCGTACAATAGATGATAAATGCAACAGAGAAACTCATGGAAAGACGTCAGAGAGCTTCAGAGGACAGGACACGCAGACAGTGCGCAGCAAGGTTTTCCTTCATGAAGTGTAGTTAATTCCTGAAAACTTGAGGAAGATGTTCCTTCTTCTGTCAATACTAGGGAGAGTGAGACATCAGGGGATGACTCCTAAGATTTATGGGCTTTAATTCAGATCAGTTTAGAAATGTAGAAGGCATCACACAGCATCAAGGCTTAAAACAGGGTCTTCCAAACACCTTGCAGATGGGCACCAAGCGCTGAACTAGATCTGTTCATATGATTGTCTGATGGCAAAAAAGTGGTTGACTAAGACAAGGTGGGACATTTGTGATAAATTCTTGAACCATACTTTGTAAATGAATTGCCTGACATCTCTAGTATTTTCGTTAGTGTTATAAATATCCCTCTTTGAGGATTATATAGGAAAGAAAACTCAGTTCTCATTAGAAAAGTTTTAGAATTGTGTGTAAGTTGATAGATAAAGGAACTGGATGGGGAACATATTTTAAAGCATCGTATCGGTGAGCAATGTCCTTGGACATGAGGTGATAAGTCAAGTTCAAATGATTTTCCATGACAAAAATTAGACGTTTAGCTCTGACACTGTTAAGTTTACCTCATCTGATAAAATGACACTATCTCTCTTTAAAGTTTGCCCCCCACACACAACTATACCTATGACTCTTGTTCCAGAGCAGCAGATAAATGATTTTCATGGATTCTTATTGATAAGATGTGTGTGTGTGCATGCGTGCGTGCGTGTGTGTGTGTGTGTGTGCGTGTGTGTTAGATTCCTGCTATGATCCAACCTCTGGGTAGACCCTCCATGAAATGGTTACCTCATTCAACCTTTATAAAAACTATACTATACTAAGGAGATTCTACCTCAATGACAGGAACAGCTTAGATACAGAAAACAAGAAAACAAAATATAAAGTAAAAAAAGGAGGTGAATCCTGAAGAAGATCCCAGGATCCTAATTCAAAAAACCAGATTCCTAATCATTGTATCATTCTGCTTTTCATTCCCAGGGTATAATATTTTCTCAGCTACTCTGTATATGCTTACTGAATTGATGGAGAACTAGACTGTCAGAGTCCTAAAAACCTAAATGATACCGATGAATTCATCTATATTTTATCTTAGAAAGGAATAAAATAGATTTCAGCGAAATCAAAAATATGAAATTTAACCTATAGACAAATGCCACTCTAAGAGATAAAGAATAGTTTAAAGGCTCCAAGAAAAGCTAGTAGGCAGATGGATATCTTCTCACAGAACCTCAATATTCAGTGGGAAGGGGGGTGGGGAGAGAACACAAAAGCTGCCCTGGCATTCATATCCTTTATGGGTATCCATAGGCCTTTGTATTAGAGCTACAAAGAAGAGAATGCTGCAATCAGGAGGCCTCTTTAACTGGAACAGTCAGTCTCCAATAACCAGTCCTGGAAGAAACAGTCCCCTTGCCCTTCCCCCAGCCTCCTGGCTTCATGTAGACTCAGTAAAAGCTTTTGGAGTTGTGCTCACAGGAGAGTCCACTATAGATCCTGGTATAAGATTACATCACTGCGCCTTCCGCAGGTAATGACATCTTTGGCTGGGGCTCCTATCAGACAGCAGTGATCGCATATGACATTGCTGCAGCTAGATGGCAAAGTGACATGGGAGGGTGTTGAGAAAGGGCAAACGGATGACTGCATCGTTCCTAAGGAGATCTTCAGGCACTCGGCCAGATAAAGGTTAACATAAGTTCATGTTACAGTCAGAGCAAGCAAAAGCCACAAGCATTTGCTGCCTCTCCCACTCCTGCCAACAGATGCATTCTGTCAAAACCACAGTCAGAACGGCCTTGCTAATAATTGCCTGGCTCTGCGACTGGCAACTCATTCCCTTAGATAGCATCACTGAACAGTGCAGGCCCGGTGACCCAGCCTTGCTTCCCTGGTACACTTGGCTTTTCAGCCCAGGTCTTCAGTCCCAAGGGTGTACATGACCCTTGCTCTACTTCGTTTAAGCTGCATAGGGGTTTCCACTTGGATCAATAAAAGGGCTGTCAGACCCATCATGGGGTCTGGATGTCAATATGCTTTGAATGTTAACGTGAACTCTCTCTGACAAGTGATTTTTCTCATACATATTAGATGATTAAAACATGTAAAATCACTCTTATCAGTCAAAACATATACTGATTAAATCTGATATACTTTTAACATCCAATTTTGGTTGTACAAAATATATGCAATAAAAATTAAATATAATTTCACCTCAGTCTCCCAGTGCCAGAGGTTCATGTGTTAAGGGTTTGATTACAGCTATTGTTGCTACTTGGAAGTAGAAGAACCTTTAGGAGTTGTATAGTGGAAGAAAGTCATCCGAGATGTATCCTTGAAAGGTAATAAAACCCTAATCCTTTTATTGTCATATATTCATTTTACATAGTAATTATGAAGAATAAGCAATGGTCTCCCCACTAAAAGTGCCTTCAGTCTAGTGAAGAGATAGATAAGCAAGCCAGTGACTAAACCATGGTGAAGACATGCGAAGGACCAAGGGCCTAGCTTTAAGAGTAAGATTGGAAGATGTCCCTGAGACCCAAGCCCATGGTTAAGTCTTTCATAGCCAGACTACAAGCTTTATAACCACAGAGGTTAAATATAGAGGAAGGGATTAGGGAGAAGGGGGAAATCTCCTCTGGAGGGAGAAATAGAATGTACAGTTTTGGATGAATGGTGGGGCCACTGGAAAAGGCAGATTAAACAGAGATGGTCAGGGAAGGGAGGGAAGGGAGGGAATGCAAGGAGGTTCAGCTTACACAAAGGAAAGCCATATAAAAACGCATTACAGTAACAGAATCTTAAAAATATGCATATATATATGCAAGAAATCTAAATGAGTCTCCAAATAACGAGGTAGACAAAGCCCCAAATACACATCTCTTGCTACCAAATGAAGCGTCCAGTGTCAGGAATAGGTGACATCTAATTGTATTGTTAGCAAAAGGTGCCCCACACACTGATTACCAGTAAGGCTCTATTGAAAAAGACAACACTACACCCAGTATTGAATACAGAGAAGTTGAGCTGGTGCCTACCTAGGCCTTCCCCCCTACTGACTACTGTTCATGGTACTGGAAGGTACTCTATACACTGCCAGATGAGAAAGACAAACACCAAATCAGCTACAAACCCTTCGATCTACAATGGTGACTTACCCACATGATACACTCGCGTAATAGAGGCACAGCAGTTGTGAGAATAACCACTTGCTACACAATTGGATTTAAGACCCACTTCATGAGATGGAAACTATGCCTGATACTGCTTGGGTGGCCAAGAACCTGAGATTAGATAGGTCATAGACCTAGGATAAAACCAAATACTATTTATTCTTCTACTACAGGACTGCTACAAGATAAATGGCACCTAACAACATTCTGCTACACCTGTAGATCCCTGCCATGCCCAGTCACCATCAGAGATACTCCCTCCTGTTGGAAACAAATACAGAGGCCCACATTTGGACAATGTACAGAGAGTGAGAATCCTTGGGTCACTCAGTCTTAAATGGGATGTCTTCATCAAATCCCTCCCCAATGGGGTTCAGGGAACTTTGGGAAAGAAGAGGCAGAAAGATTTTGTCAATGGAAACAGAAAACACCAATGAAACAAGGGTTTCTAGGCACAACAGGTTGGAGACCCTTATGAAGTCACAGAGACTATGGCAGCAGGTACAGGGCAGGTATAGGTCATTGCCCGATGGTTTCCCACTGTTAGGAGGGGAAGTCGACATAGTCCCTACCCCTAACCAAGAAGTTCTCTCTGACTGATAACCTCTCACAAGGGAAAAGTTAGTTTTCTCAAATGAAGTCTCACTTGACAAACCATAGTTAAAGGTAGGCCCCAGGCCCAGAGCAGCAACAAAAAGAAATCAATGGAATTTTAGGGATTGGTTTTTTGTTTGTTTGTTTTTTAATCTTACAGATCTTCTGCATATATATTATGGTTTCCTGTCTTGTACTTTTATGGGATTTCTGTGTGCAAATGAATATGTCTCTTCATCTGTATGTGTTTCTTGTATGTTTTCCTTGGCTAGTTTTTATTCCCTTTGTGTTTTCTTATTCTGATTTGTTGAGTTTTATTTTATCGTTTTTTGCCAATACCCATTAGTTTAATAATGAGATAATGAGAGAGAGAGAGAGAGAGAGAGAGAGAGAGAGAGAGAGAGAAGGTATGTAGATTTGGGTAAGAATCTGGTAGGAGTTGGGGGAGGGGAACCATAATCAGAATATACGGTATGGAAAAAAAGCTATTCCAATTTTTAAAAAGAAATATTGATATCTAGAAGAAAATAGGATGTTAAGGGGGTGCCTATTTTCTCAGATAACAGACATTTGACAGTTTTTATATCCAGGCAGTGGTGGCGCATGCCTTTAATACCAGCACTCGGGAGGGAAAGGCAAGCGGATCTCTGGGAGTTTGAGGCCAGCCTGGTCTACAAGAGCTACTTCCAGGACAGGCACCAAAGC
>LOJH01004117.1:0-22117 GCA_001685095.1 Ellobius talpinus | reverse complement strand
TTCAATTCCCAATAACCGTATGGTGACTCACAGCCATCTTTGGTGAGATCTGGGGCCTTCTTCTGGCATGCAGGCACACATGCAGGCAGAACACTCTATACATAATAATAAAAAAAGTTTAAATTAAAAAGAAAGAAAATACACCTTTGTTTTAGTCACCCATTGTCTCTGTTTCTCATAGTCTTTCTTCATCACTTCCTTCCATAATGTTCCCAAACTTTTGGAACTGGTGTATGTGATATGGTGCACAACATAGTTTCAGGCAATCTCTATTCTCTTATTTTATGCAAAATTTATTCAAAAAACTGATCAGTTGTGGCTCTCTGTGGTAATCACGACCCACTGCAAAAAGAGGCTTTTCCACTAAGTGTTGAGAAATGTAGTGCTATACAGGTATAACAATGGGTCATAAGGAGTTAGTTTGATACTCATTAACAGGAATTTAAAACTAGGTTCTCATTTAGGTCCTTTGAATTATCAATCCACAGTATCTGGTCACTGATTGTGTGAATTAGAAAGTGGTTGGTTGCTCATGTAATATTTGCACCATTGGTGCAGCAGTAAGCATACCATACTGGGGTAGCTTGCATGCTTCACATCTGTGTAACATGGATAATTAATGTTTTATTACATGTTGTTGTAGGGATCCAAGGAACTGAATTCATTAAGCTTGGTGAAAGATATATCTGTGGATTAAGCCATCTCTCTAATGCAATGTTAGGGTATTTATTTATTTATTTTTACCTTTAATAAAAGGAAATATTTATTCAATCTTAGGAAGCTTGATAGTTTTACACATTATGTAATTCTCACCCCTTAAATTCTTATTATAACTAAGTCAACATTGGAATAGTAAAATACATTAGATAAATAAACCTATACAACCAGGTTGGCTTTGAGTTCATGATCCTCCTGCCTTTGCCTTCTTCAGCAATGCAATGTTTTGGATCTTCTCAGAAAACCCTCTCCACTGAACTATGTCAGTGGTTTTGATTTTATCCCATCCCACTACCCACAGAAGGTTTGTAGTAGTTGCCTCTACTATTGTTATGGTGACATTGGAAGAGGAATGGTTAATTTTCCCATGTATTGATAGTGACATTTGAACTTGGTCTCAGTGTGGAAGAAAAGAACAAATACATTTGAAAAAGTTAAAAATAAGAGTAGGACTTACAAGTTTATATAAAAATTGAATGAAAAAATTATGGCTCAGAACACAGGCAAAATAAGCAGATAGGAAAGCCATATACCTCTCCTGCTGAATCTCTTTCTGTGATTTTTCAATACTTTGATCAATTAATTTCAGTTCTTACACTCCAGTAACCTGTGCACTGCTTTCAGTAAATCTCCTAACATCACCATAGATGGACCTTTTGCTTATGAAGAAGACCAATTCGCTGTCTACACTACCAGCTTATCCCCATTGAATTATACTGTATTTTTCGCCCTGTTAACCCCTCTGTTTTGCTTTTTTGATCTGACTGCCTTCAATATGCACCTGGGTGGTGGTTTGCTCTCTGTTGGACAGTTGTTCATGGAGATCAGTTTCATTTTAGGAAGACAAAAGTGAGATGTGCCTGGAAAATGAAGTAAAATTAGAAATATAATTCGGAAAAAAAACCCTGTATAACCAATGAATGATACTGACAAAGTCAAAGAAAAGTAAAGGAATGAGTGTTATAAACAATTGAACATATTTAATCCAAGCAAAACTTGGGGACTGTAACCTCTAGTAAGGAAAAAGAAGAGAATTATTTTTCCTCTTAAGGATAGAATGATATGAATTGGTGCAGGTTGTGGGTAAGAATAAGGGTAAGGATAAGCTTCTACTTCTGCCTTTACACTAGCGTTGTTACGAGTAAGCAAAGGTGACTAGTAAAGAGTGGTGACCAGTAATTTCAGATGTCATCAGAGTGCAGTTGAAAAGAATATAGAAAAACAGGCTAGCTGAGTTTTGGAGATGTTAATCACCATGGTTTAGGAAATTAGCACAATTTAATCAAAGTTGTGAAGTTCAGTAAAAAAGGAAGCCACTGGCTAAGAACAAGCTTAAAATTTAGAGACAATTTTAAATATAAAAATACTGTAATATAGCTTATAATTAGTACTATAACACAATGCACATATCATCTAAGAGCTGAGTATGCCTACAGTCTATGTCTAATAAATAAAATTTTAAAAGAATAGTTAAATTACATGAAAAAAGGCAGACAACATTTCTGTATATCTTATCAACTCTGTGACATTTGTAAAAGTTATAGTAGCTAAGGAAGAGATATTTGACACTTCTGAAAATTCTGGTTCATTGAGAAACATGTTTTTATTAAAATTAATTATACCTTTAGCTAAAAACTTTTATCGATTAGTTTCTTGATTTAATTTTCAAAGTAAATTTTCAAAGTAAAAGAATTAATGATAACTGGACCTTTAAAAATGTATTTACATTTAAAAATGCAGAACATTTCATTGCTAACATGAGGCAGTTTGTTTTAAATAATATTTAATTTTGTAGTGTATTAACTGTGATTTCTTTATATGGCACTTATCTAATTAGTATAAATTAAGGCATGGGCATATAAAATATATTTCTTGATGTATAATCATGCAATACCTATTGATTTAGTAATTTATGTTTGTCTAAACTCTGAAAATTTTGCCTTGAAAGAAAATGACATTGAAGTAATACAATGTAACATTACCATACTAGAGTTATCAACATTAAATAAAATAAAATGTATACATTTCACTGATATGCCTTTTATTATAACCGCGTTATTGTTTTTTGGCTCATGAAAGCTTCTTGTAGCAACCAAACAAATGGAAAACATTACAAGGTTAGGCTCACATGAAAAAGATATATTAAGTAAAGCTATTTGCTCTACATTGTTAACTTAGAAATTATAATGTGGGGATATAAAATCATTGTTGATGCATATGATGTTCAAATATTGTTTCATCTCTTTGTTTTCTCAGCTAGTACTCACTGAAAAATGAAACACATTCAAAACAGACTAAAGGACTCCTGAACAAATATCATAAACTCATTGAACACAATGCCATCCCTGAATAACTTGACAATCGATAGATAAAAGAGTCATTGTTAATGAAACTGCAAGGTTTCTGGCTATTGTATGACCAAGTTTTATATAGCTGGCATGATCCCTAGTGAGTTTTCATATTTTCCAGCAAAAATATACTATGATACAATTTTAATTGTTTAATATGGGGCTGAATTTGCATGATTGCTAGAGAAGGTTGACATGATTGCCTTTAAAGTGGCCACCCTTTCCTTTCACACAATGTAGCATTGCAAAGCAAATACTTAAATTTTTACTCATTCAAAGGAACTACAGCACATGAAGTTCTCCTTAAGGCCTTGAGGGTGGGTTATACAGTGTTCATACACACAGAAATGAAGCATAAAGCCCCTCACCAACTTGTGTGTGCTCTATTAGGTCCACTGCATATATATTACAGTTTTCAGCTTAGTATTTTTATGGAATTCCTAATCATGTGACACACGATTAATAAAATATCAGACTGAAATTGGGGTTCAACCTAAGTACCCAAAAATCAAAGCAGCCAGCCACAGGTTCTTACCTTGATCTCAGTCTGAAAATGGTGATCCCACCTTGGGGAATCTCAGAATGAGACTGTGTCTAAGAGATGTCTCTTCCCATTTTCTAATCCTCTCTACTTCTGAGATTAAAGTCATGAACCACCTGGTTATTATATTATTCTATAATAACTAGTGTGGCTACTGGTATTAAAGGTGAATGTCACGGTGGCTACTGGGATTAAAGGTATATGCCATTTCTGACTGGTCTGAAAGTCTGGCCAGTGTGGCTGTTTTACTTTCCAGATCCACAGGCAAGCTTTATTAATTAAAAATGCAAGTGAAATGCCACTACAATCATGTGAAAATGGGGCCTCTGATTTTTGTAATTGCTCTTGGAGAGCTTCTTTCTATGTTCAGTTAAGTTGGTGAGCCTCAATGAGATGATTTTGTTTCAGCTTAATATATTCCATTTTGTCATGTTTGATTTCTATCTCATAGAAGACTGTTCTTTTCTACTCAGAGACAGAAAAGGGATGGATCCAGAGGGGACAGGAGACAGAGAACAAATGTGAAGAATTGAAGGAAGGGAAACTATACCAGGATATATTGTATAAGAAAACATCTTATTTTCAACAAAGGGAGAAAAATAACATGGAGATATCAGGCTATCAGAAAGCCTTGCATTTACTGAAAAATATTCACAATGCCTGAAGGTGGAGTGCAAATTCCTAGAGGATGAAAGTAATCATCAGTCTTACTCATCTCTGAACCTTGTCAGCTACAGCAACAACTAGACAGGCAGATATTCCTACTGGTGAAGTCATGGCACAAATGTCTTCCAAGTAACCAACCACATTTTGATTTGATTTAGGGCCATTCTAATTGTCTATATTATTGGAGCCAGGATTCTCTGACTAGATAAGTCACAGTCCCTAGGCAAGATACTGCTAATAATACTTTGGTTCATGGACATAGCATTAAACTGACTTTAAATAAATTATTATATTCATAAGCTAGTATATATTTCAAAACTTAATATAGACTAGAAGCTTGTATTTGCAACTAATTGTGATTAACTTAGAGATCTATAAGCGATTAATGGATCCAGGAAGGACATGAACTGAACCCTCCCCCACTTATCACTAAGTGAGAAAATGCCTTATAGCTGGATGTCATGGAGACCTTTCATCTACTGTGGCTAATTTCTCTCTGATGACTCTAGCTTATGTCAAGTGAACAATCAAAACCTGTCAGAAAAACTGACCCCTTGTCAACTTGACATGTAAAAACATTACTATTAAGTCACAACCCTCTTTTCTTATCATCCCCAAAATCTTAGATCTTACCCTAAAAACATAGATAACTTTAAAACTGTTTACAAATTCAAACAAATTAAAATTTCTACCCCTTATAAGGAGCTAATCTTTTTCAAAATCCAAAGAGTTTTAAAATTCAAAGTGTCTCAATTGTGGGCTTCAGTAAAACACTTTTTTACTTTAAGAGGAAAAATTAGGGCAAAGTTACAATCATAGCAAAATGAAACCAAAATCCAGTCTTCCTATGTAATGATGAAGTGCAGACTCCTTGTTCTGTCCAGCTCCGCTAGCGTACACCTGAAATAATTACACAGAAACTGTATTCATTTAAACGCTGCCTGGCCCATTAGCTCTAGCCTCTTACTGGCTAACTCTCACATCTTGATTAACCCATTTCTATTAATGTGTATCGCCACTTGACTGTGGCTTACCGGCATGAATCTAACCACCGTCCCTCTTGGGTAGGAGAAGCATGGCGCCTGCTTGCCTCTGCTTCTTTCTCCCAGCATTCTGTTCAGTCTACACCACCTATCTAAATCCTGCCCTATCAAAAAGCCAAGGCAGTTTCTTTATTTAACCCATGAAAATAACACGTAGACAGATGACCCTCCTACATCATTCCTACATCTGGATCAGCTCACAATTCTGGACTCCTATAGAAAGGGCTTGTATTATCTCCTTAGTTTATTTTCTAGGCTCTGGCTGGTTCCACTCCACTGCTGCTTCTGTTCTTGCTGATCATCTCATAGCACTGTCATCTCCAAACTATTTAGATTTTCTGCTGCAGCTGGGTTGCATTTTCATCGATAGCCCCTCATAAGTTATTTTCATGGAGCCAAGCATGCCTCAAAATCTTTACAAGACCCATTCAATCCTGGGTCTTCAACTGCCACTGAGGCTGCATCTTCACCAATGACCTTTCCTAGTCTCTCACATTTCCAAGTCTCAGCTGTTCTTTATGACCCTTTCATGTTTTCAAAATCAGTACCACCTGGGTAACTCAGACATCTTATCAAGTCTTGCTGCTAGCATGAGGAAAACCTTTGGCCGCCTCTGGCATATAGCTTCTCAGTGCTCTCAGATAACACTTCCCAGAAGATTTCACTTCAGTGCTGCTGGTCTCTTCTCAATCACTGCTAATTTCTTCACTCCTGTTGACCAGTATCAAGTGTCTGAGCACAGCAAAGTTTTACTTTAGTAGTTCTTGTAGCTTGTTAGTCACAGCTGATTCTTCAGGGCTAGCTAACTACACCACAGAATCTTAATTCAAAAATAAAAGCAAGTGGCCCCAGTAAAGACTTTAAACTTTCCTCTGAAATGAAACAAGGAATCCATCTTCTGGAATGCTCTAAACATTATCTTCCTAGCTGATACAGATATCTCACAGAGTCCATAAGACACCGTGGATCTTCTTGCTTTAAGTTCTAAAGTCCTAGTACAATTTCCCAAGAACATGGTCAGGTCTGTCATGGGAATGCCCCACTAACCCCAGTACACAGATACCAGTTTTGTCTTGGGGTTTATTTTGCTTCAGTGAAACAACATGACCAAAAGGAAAAGGGTTTTGTGGCTTACATTTTCCAGATCATAGTCTGTCACTGGAGGAAGTCAGAACATGAACTCAATTATCAATTATTTCTGCAATCTGGAGGAAGAGGCTGATACAGATGCTACGCAGAAGATATTTATTAGCTTGCTTCATATGCTTTATTCACCCTGCCTTCATATAGAACCTAGAACTACCGAACTGGTAGTTCTGGATAGCTCCAATCATCATGTCCTGGGTCCTCTCCCACAGAGTATTAATTGAGAAAATGCCTTTTGGATGGATCTCATGGAGTTATTTCTTCAACTGAGACTCCTTCCTCATTGATGACTCTAGCTTGTGTCAGTTTGACACACAAAACCGACCAGTATACTATGTAAGGTGCTATTGGCAATTAATAGCTACTGGGAGAGGAAGATTCCTAATCTTATAGGTGTGCTCCCTGATATGTCTGCAATTCTTCATTGGTAGACCATACTTCCTAGAATATATAGTCATCACAAGCTGTACTTGGTGGGATCTAGAAGAATCAAGGATGACACAGAGATCAGTGAGGAATAACTGCGTGAGTCGACCCGAGAGAAGTTTTGTGAGGGGATGAATAACATCACAATATATTATATGGAATTCTCAAATGTGAAAAGATATACAAAGCATTGAAGACGAAGTTTGTATTATTTTCATTGTGTACCAGCCCAGTCTGATAAGCTAAGCTCACTCATTATCAAAGAAGTTCCTTTTACAATAAATGAAACCTAAGACAAGTTTATACTAATAAAATTCAGTGAGTAAATGAATGTGTAGTGTGAAATAGAAATTGGCAAATGTATAATGTTACCCCTTGACCAAAGCCTAGGAGATTATTGTAAATAGTATGTTCTAAACATAACAGGGAACTTGATGTCATAAAAATAATATAGGTGCTTAAACAAGACCCCTTTTATGACAAAAATCAATCAACAACATACTACTATTCATGGGGAAATTTAGCAAGGTCCATTTCTAGATGAAGAGTTACAGATAATCAATGACTGCTGAGAGATAGAGAATTGACTAAGTTTTATCAGTTTTTTCCACAGATGAACCTCTGATCATCAAATCCACATTTATCAATCATAAACATTTAGTCATAGGAAAACACTGAATAGATGCAATAAGTTGTATGTGTGTTTGTGTGTGATGTGTATGTGTAAAAAATGATAATTAAAGAAAAACTTATAAAAAGAAGAGGAAGTGTGACACACAGGAAGGAGTTAGATGTGAAAACGTAAGAGTGAAGTAACATAAATACAGTACTCACAAAATTTTAATAATTTAAAAAATATTTAGTGAGAAAAGGAAAGTACAATGAAAGTTTGCACTAAGAAATGGATTAACAGAGTATACATATAAAGAAACATAGGTTTTTATTTACTTAAATGTTTGCTATTTATATGAAATAATATATATATATAATATATAAGACAAGTATTAATGGTTTTATTACAACAGATAACCTCTATATTTGCATTAATACATAGGGAACTAAAATCTAAAAACTTAAGTTTGAGTAACATAGAACTGTGAAAAGTCTTTGCCACACAAGGCTTTCAGAGTACTTACCTGGTATTGAGACTGATTTGATGAGTCATAACCTTCTTTCTTTCACTGTCTTAGCACCTTGGCAGAGCTGACAGGAAATCTGTACACAGGTAGCTTGATTAAAGAATGTCTAGACTGTTTAAGGATTTTTAATATGACTGCTCTCAAATCCCGGAGATAATATTTAAAAATTGTTATTTTTCTCTCCACTGAATTTTAGAAAGTAATATCAATTCTTTCTTCGGCAACTTCAGTTTAATCATTCAGTGGCAACTGTATAATGCCCTAGGAGATTTATCCTTATGATTTCATCTTTTACGGTAATGCTCATAGTGTGGCTCCATATGAGATTGGCTTAGGCTTTATCAGGCCAGCAAATCTCTTACTTCTGGCACTGCGCAGATGTAATTCCATTTCGATCTCTTTTTCTTGAGGTGGTTAAATTAAACATCTTACACTGAAAAACCTTTCTCAAATTGCAACGTACAAAATGTACCAAATTACAAATTGGAGCTCCTCGTTGTAAGCAAGGAGGATGTTATCCAAATTTAAAATTTCAATAGTGATAAAAAGAGTACACATGTTCCAATTAATGTCAGGAAATAGAAATTGGTGTATTGCATTCATTTCCATAAGCATATTCTGTCGGGGCACAGCACAAAGGTCCTTGCACACACAGATTTCCAGGGAAACCTAAACTGTTAAGCACACAGGATTATCTTTCAATGAGAAAGATGGAAATCCTGTTCTTCCATCCTGAAAACTGAGAGTTGGAAGTAATTAACAGCCTGGTGATCTGCATTATCTGTTAGGTCAGGCCATATCAAGTTCCTATAACCAGGACAGAAAGTGGCTAATAATCCAAATGTTCCTTATCGCCAGAGGCTCCCCTAAGTTCTCACAACCAGGTCCAGAGGTGACTAATATCTAAGATGACCTCTATGTTATCTGTACGACAAAGACCAGACTAGATCCTTAGTCACTCAAGCCAGTACATGTAGTCTATCCCAAGAACACATCTGTAATTGGAGGTGAGGTTCCATCCTGTCTCATTTCACAGCTGCTTCCAAAATTACCAAAGGCAAGCTTTATATTAATTATACACATATGGCTGGTACTTCATGTTTATTACTACCATGTTCTTATGCTTAAATTATCCTAAAATTCTTGTCTATGCTTAGCTACATGGCTTGATACCTTTTCTCAGTGCAGCATTGTTTTTGCCATGGCTTGTTTGCAACTCCTGACTCTACCCTTCCTTTTAGATTTCTCCTAACCTGCTCATCCCATCTATACTTCTGCATGACTACTGGCCAATTATTCTTTTATTAAAACAATTACAGTGACAAATCTTGGCAGTATAAAAGAGCTGTATTCCTCAGCACCCATCATCCTGGAAAAAAAAAGACATGGACCCTGAGTTGAGTGATGGAGGTTGTATTACACCAGGAAACATTTTACCCAAACTATACTGGACTGAAATACATTGGAAATAAACTGCGTATTATTAGACTCCTTGAAGTCTGATCTGGGATTGATGAAGTCAAGCTGCATCAGGTTTTCATTCTTATTTCTTCATTGGGTTTGCTTTGCTTTTTGACACCTGCTGGGGTTTCCTCATTATTCACTAGCAGAAACCTGTTCTGTTTGTGAATTATTTTCATAAGAATATAATAAAATATCTGCAACAGTGGTTTTATATCTTTACTTGTAACCTTTTGGGGTGTCATATTTAGATACTTGCATGATTATTATATTATGATTCATAATATAGCATATTTACAATTAGGAACTAGCATTGAAATAATTTTATGTTTAAGGGTCACCATTGCATAAGAAACTATATGAGGGGTTTGAAGAATTAGGAAGTTAAAGAACCACTGATCTAGATTATTAAATTGATAGTGAGATCATTCTAAAGTAACAATTTCCTAAATAGGTGTAAGGAATTGTGAAATATAATATAAATCTCTTTGCATTATTATTGTGTAAACAAATGTGGTTTCCCTAAGAATCTCAAAGTGTAAAACGATATGGGGAGCCATTATTTTCCCATGTTAATATGTGCACAAAGATAGGAAACCACAGACTGTGTATGTGCTACATGTAAATGAGTAGACAGAAGTAGGCTGTTTATTTTAATCGCATTACTTGTGATAAAATTGATGAATTTGTGCATATAGCAATTTGATAAAGTGTAAATATATCTTATAAAACTAAGTAGTGAATTTATATTTACTTAAAATATTTATCTGAAACACAAAATTTCATTTATATATGAGGAATTACATTAATATATATAAAATTGACTTCCCATCACAATAAATTTATGACATTATGATTGATAGCAACAGTTACACTCAGATTGATAACTTTACAGTGAACAAAGCTGTTGCAATAAAAGCCTTTTAAAATTCAGAAAAATTTCATCCACCAATCACTCTAGAGTGCCGCATAATATAGGACCATTATTATAATAACTGCAGCATAAGGTAAGTAAGATAATAAAAATAGAAATGATTACTTACATTTGTTTTTTGACTTGAATATTTGGAATTCTATTCACAAAGACTGTTTCTGGCAAAGAACCAATAAATGCATTTGAAGAAAGAGCTGAGAAAAGGGCAGATATTTTCCTTTTATGCTTCTCTCTGAGCCATTACTGTGGCTTATTAAACATTAGAATAAGTTTTAAGACCTATGCTTTTTCTGTAAGTAAGCTATAAGATAAATACTCAAGCATGAAATTGAATCATGCTTTCCTCAGGCATTCTTTCTTATTTCTAACTATGCTCCTGTCAAGTTGTTATACAAAATAGATTACAAAAAGAGAAGGTAGGTTTGAAAATTTTATAGCTTGAAGAAAACAAGAATAACAAATGACTCAGTTAATAAATACTTAGACTAATTCATCAGAAATTTATTTTCACTCAGTAGAGTTTACACATATCTTAGACTTTTATCACTTTAGGAAAGTATTAAAGTAGATAACATATTTTGATATATAAATAGAAAACTATTAATTAATAAATATATCACTAAATGCCTTAAATTACTCATATACATAATTATAATACAAATAAAAAATATTGATCAATTTGTTTATATTTTCATAGTTGGATATTTGAAAAACATTTAATGAAGTTATATTTCTTTCCTAACATCAAAAAATGAATGATGAAGCAGTGATATGATCTTATAAAACTTAATGCATATTAATTGGAATAATGGTTAGCACATAGTGTGCTCTTAGTAATGTTAAATATTAAAATAACAAGAACATAGTAAAGTACCGTTTCTGGTAGCCTGAAAAACCTTCCCTTCTAGAATTCCCTGATGATTATTTCCTTTCTTTTTTTTATTAGATTTTTTAAAAAAAAATAACAGTCCAAATTCCCACTCCCTTCCTTTATTAACTAACTTTCTCCATTAAGGTGCTCATGGATCTGTGTTTGTATACAAACTCTTACCTGTTTCTTGGGAGGGCAAAAGAATTCCAGTCCTGAAACCTACTAAGACTGGAGAATTTGTGATTATAGAGTATATATGACTGGGAACATTTGTAACAGGTAGAACCAATGATAACAATGTGTAATAGAGAATAAGAAGGAGAAATAGAATAGAGACCTGGATAGAAAGAACCTGTTGTGAGTAGATTTCTCAACCCTAAGATTCTAGTCCCCTAAATTTATTGTGGTGTCTTGAATTGAACCCTGAGAGGGGTTTCTTAAGAGTTAGACTTTAAGAGACCTCAATACCTCCTTCCTGTACTTCTTAATACTACTCAATACTATTCCTTCTCAATGCGACTTCCTGTAGTATTTATATATGCTCTGGGTCCTCCAAAACCTGTATGGCTCATTCTGGTAATCTAGCAGCTAACTCCACCCTCTGATTCCAGGTAAACTGTATTGTCAGTCTCAAGAGTGTCAGAGGGTGTGTAAAATTTCCCAGAACTAAATGCTTACAAAATGATTGGATAGATATCATACAAGTGACTTAATATACATCTGAAAACTCTACAACAAAAGGAAGCAACACACCCAAGAGCAGCAGGGGGCTAGAAATAATTAAATTGAGGGCTGAAATCAATAAAACAGAAAAAAAGACAGCAATACAAAGATTCATTGAAACATGAGATCATTCTTTGAAAAAAAATAACAACACAATGGACAAAACTTTATTCAAACTAATGAAAAGAAGGAAAGCAAATACAAAAATTAACAAAATCAGGAACTAAAAGGGGACCATAACAATAGATACCTAGTAAATTCAAAGAATCATTAGGTTAGATTTTAAAAAGAACTCTACTTCACACAGCTTGGAAATCTAAAAGAAATGGGTAATTTTTTTTTCAGTAGATCTAACCAGTATTACATCAACATCTGATAAACAATTGAAATAGACCTATAACCCCTAAGGAAATCGAAGCAGACATCAAAATTCTCCCAATCAGAAAAAGCTAAGGTAAAGAAGTTTTAGGACAGAATTCTACTCTCAAATTCCTCCACAAAATAGAAAAGACAGAATATTGCAAAATTCATTTTATGAGACTAGAGTTAACTTTATGACCAAACTGCAGAAAGATTCCTCAAAGAAACAGAATTGCAGACCAATTACCCCCTTAAACATACATTCAAAAATACTCATCAGAATACTTCCAAGTGAAATCCAAGAACAAATGAAAGATACCATCCAGCATGATCATGTAGGAACAGGAGGCTTGGTAGCCCAGAGACCTAGGGTAGAACCAAATATGAATGGCCTAAATATTTCAAGAAAGTAATTCCTAATGATAGAGAGGGACTTTTCCAATTATCATCAAACTGGCTTTGTTCAGGAGCAGATGGAAACAAATGCAGAGACCCACACTTTGACATTAGGTAGAGAGAGAGTCTAGATTAAAGGTCTGTATTGGAGTAATTCACTAAAGACAGAGCAGAAAGATTGTAGGAGTGAGACGGGATAGAGGACACCAGGAGAATATGGCACACTGAATCAAATCAGGAGGTCTCTTATGGGATCCTAGAGACTGCAGCAGCAAGCATTCTGCCTGGATTGTCTGCCAGGTCCTCTGCCTACACGCTGTGATATAAGCTTGTGGTTTTGTGAAACTTCTAACTTTGGGAGCCAGTGCGTCTGATCGTTTTGCCTGTTTTTTTTTGAGAATCTTCATCCTGCTGGATCACCTTGTTCAGCTTCCGTGTGAAGTCTGGCTTGCCTTGCTGTATATTGCCATGTTTGCTTGCTTTGTTTATGAGGCTTGCTCTTTTCAGATGGAAGAAGGATGCAGAGTGGATCCACGTAAGAGAAAAGATGTGGGGAAGCTAGAAACAGTGGAAGTCTGGGTAACCATTGTATGGATGTATTGTATTAGAGAAGAACCTGTTTTTAATGATAAACATTTGCTAATACAACAGTAAACATATCAGCAGTCAAGTTACTGATGAATAATCTTATTTTCTAGATACAGTTCTGCTTTCAGGGATGCAAACATTTTAAACTTCATATGAGTTAATATGAAGAAATTTTAATTACTGTGTTCATTTATTCAATTAGATAAACTTTCTATTTATTCATCTGTTTGTTTGTTATTGTTTATGCCCATATCTCTTTTTGTTTATTTCACTAAAATGTATTGTCCAAAATATCTAATTTAGTAATCTCATATAGCTTTTATAATTATCATAAACCTTAAATAAACTGTTTGAAAATATGCTAGATATTTTAAAAGTTCTGTAATGGATTTAAAGAGAAAGAGTTTCACGTTTAAATGTCATAGAAAATGAAAGCCTTGCTGTTTATAATGCTATGTGTAGTTAAAAACCCATCAAATAAAATTCTCTAGCGTTGCATCAGAAAAATTGCACTCAGAAAAACAGGTAAATTAAAAATACCAACATTACAACATTATAAAAACTGCATAATTGGGGGACATTGTTGAAAGGTCAAGAAATGAAACTACTCACACAGTACTCAATAGAATATCTACCTAAACAACAGAAACTTGTAACATTTCATTGCAGTGATGGGAACTTTCAAGAATACATTTTGACCTATTTTTGTCTGTCTGTTTTGTATCATAAGAGGGGCATTAGAGATTATGTAGTAAGTCTGTGTTCACATAAAATGAAGTCGAGTTTATTGCTCCAGTATTTTCAAGGCTAAATCCTCTGCTTAAAGAGAACTATTTTACTTTAATCCATTTCAAAATTAGAATCCAAATGCGTAATTAAATTTTCTCAATGTGAGGAAAGAATAATACATTTTGGTGACAATTTAAAACATCATGAATGCAATGTTTTGCTTTAAGCATTAATGATGATGTCTGTCCTCTCATACACTGAATATTTGGGGAGGCATGTGGACTTAAATACTGGTATGAGCAAACACTACTAGTCAGCATGACATTTTAACAACATATGTTTCCGGGCACTCTGGTATATTATAATTCAACTGACATATATGAAAACAAATAAATATTAGGTATTAAAATCTGCCAAATAACAAAAAGACAATCATATTTTTTATTTCTTTATTCACTACCGATCTATATCCTGATCTTCTTATTGCAAAAAAGTTTTCTCTTTTGTAAATATTTTAAACAATTGTCTAAACTTTAAAATGCTCTATGAGAGTATATGTTAATTTCACTTGCATATTTATGAGAAAGGTACCCTTAATTGTAGAAAGTTGTTTGTATATATAAACTGTAGTAAAAACAGAATCTGATATCCATGATTTTTGTAACCATTTGTACATAGACTCTCACAGTGTTAATAATACAGTCTTAGATAGGTCACACCATGAAACAGATATTGTCAAATGCAATAAATTAATAATATATAACAAGATATTTCATAATAAATTATTAAAAATATGATATCTTATTAAAATCTGTCATCTTATTTTATTACATTGATTTATGTAGCGAGTGTACTGGGTAGAAGTGGTGCTCAAATTCTGTGGTGCGACTATGGAAGTGAGAGAAAAAAATACAGGAGTCAGTTTTCTCCCTCCTGCTCTTTAGGACTTGGTATCCAACTCAATCATAATGCTTAGCAGCAAGTGTCTTTACCCATGTAGTCCCCTCAATGGCCCAGTAAACTGCTTTTAGTACATCTGTGCATCAAAATATGAGAATAATATTTCAGTGCTAATAATTATATAGCTATATATTGAATCTGGGATAGCTGTGCTGTTACCACTAATAGTTCAATATTTATTAAGACTATTTTATTCACTATCATAAATTTCTGGTTGTAAGCTATCTTAGTAACTGTTATTAAAACACTGATATGATTCCACAGATGCATTGCACCTTTTGTTAAGTGTACGCGTCATATATTTATAACCTGCTAAATGCTCAAACCAATATATATTGGTATAATATATATCCCGGGGGCATCTTCATGCTAGTTGGATATTAGATAGTATAAGGAAAGGAAGTAGGAGTACATGTTCCTTTGTCTTTCCACTATGTGCCCATACACATGCACATGCAGGTTTGTGTGTGTGTGTGCGTGTGCGTGCCTGTGCATGCGTGTATTCAGATTTACTTCCCACTGTCAATAATTCCAGCTACTGTCCATAATTCTTCCCTGAAAAGTTTTCATTTCAAAAATACTCAAAGTCACTTATTCTCTTTTGACTTGATCAGATACCCCATGGTCTCTCCAACGTTTGACCAAAATTTTCAAAGGCAACTTTTATTAAACATTTTACAAAAATATTGATAACTTTATCTTAGTCTAGTTCAGAAAGTAGTAAAATATATTAGAGTCACAGGAACAGACTCTGAAAATGGAATTGTAGTACTAATTGTCCACATATACAACAAAATTATTTCCTTGTGGAAGAAGTAGAATAAGAGCCTTTTTTTGTAAAAAAGTAACACTGTATAACTGTTAACCAGGTGATGCCTTGCAGTATATTAGATACATGTAACATATTCAATGTTAGAATTCAATTTATGGCATTATCAGTGATAATAAAGCTTATTGAATCATAAAACTACCACTAGTTGTTTTAGAGAGGTTAAAGAATAAAGACTTCAATGTCCAATGCAGAACACAACTGAAAAATCTCCAAGACTGACATTTTTGCAAGTATATTATTGCATATAGTCATTTAATCTTTGAGTACATGAATATTTGTATGTTTGTGTACCACTTGCATCTCAGATGCCTGTAAAGGCCAAAAAAGACTCAGATTTCCAAAAGTTGAAATAATAGATTGATGTGACCTGTCTTGGGTATTGGGACCTGAGTCTGGGTTCTCTGCAAAAGCAACAATTTCTTTTCAGTAAGCAACAGTTTCTTCATCCCCATTGTTTATATTTTTAAAGATGATAGGAACAAAACACAAATCATTGAAGATGTCAGTATCAGTAAAAGATTTACTAGTTTTCAAGAGAAACTCATAATGGCCTTCAGAAAATTTTGAGAATATACAAGAATCTTAGAATCTCAAACCTAGAAATTTGTCCTTTTGTCAAAAGCATCAATCTCTCATCTTATAATAGTAACAACAATATTAAATACAATCAAGTATACTCCATATAGATGCTGACTCTCAGTCATGAAAATAAGGTCAAATTTTGATTGCTTATATAGGTGGTATCTGTATTGTCAATATACAGTGAAGAAAAATGAAAATCTGTTATGAATATATTGGATCAAGTCAGACAATATATAGGATTTGATTGGCATGAATATTTAATGTGGGGTAATTTACTAAGAGGCAGTATACTGACAGGTAGGAAAATAAATATCTTCTGTGATAGGAATAGAATTTATTGAATAATTGGAGACAATAGCATTGAATTATTGAATGTTCCAAACAGACTATATGGTAAGAAACCTAAAATATTGAGGATATAAAGTGAAAAATGGACTTTTTACTGATGCACAGCTCATATTAATTAGGCCTACGTTGTAACTCTGAAAAGGACATGATCATGATTCTTACAAGTACATTTAAGAGAGTAATTTAGTGGAGCAGTTTTGGTACATGCCTTTAATCCCAGCACTCAGCAAAGACAAGAAGATCTCTGTGAGTTTGAGGTCAGCCTGATCTACAAGAGCTAGTTCCAGGACAATCTCCAAAGCTACAGAGAAACCCTGTCTCAAAAAGCAATACAAACAAACAAACAGAAAAGACAAAAAAAGAGAAAGTAATCTATCAAATCATTTCAAAGTGTTATCACTGGTGCTTCTTCTCATTTTTCTTTAAATGATGAGGAGGCTCTTGTAATGATAGTTGATTCCCTAATCTAGAACAGGAGGATTTAACTCTCATCAATACATAGGCTAATATGTGATTTAATGTTCAAGAAACAGTAGCTATTTTTGCTAAAATAAAAAGTAATGAGAAAATTCTAAGCAGATTATATCAATATGTTCAAATATGGGATAATGAATCCTAAATGAGAGAATTCTTAATAGATTAATATTCTTCTAGTATAGATTTTACATGCATAAACTGAAATTTCTGTTTCAGAGTAGGAAACCTTACTCTAATGACAAGGCACAAAATATTTACAAAGGTATTAATTCTTAATTTGTTATCAAAGGAAATAATTAACTGAGGCCTTAGATTCAATAGGTACACGTTCTTATTATATTTGAGTTATATAAGGAAAAGAAAGCAATAAATGCACAAACAGGCCTTTGTGTCTAGGGTGTCTGCATCTTGTAATCATTTAACCTAAGGAGAAAGTGTTATGAAATAATCCATACATGTGTCAATGACAATCTTCTATGTTACATACAAGCTTCTTAATAAATATTTAACGAATTAAGACATATATAAATTGGAGCCAGACATGAGGACTCACGCCTACAAGCCCAATACTCCAAATGGCTGAGATAAGCAAGAGTCCAGGGAAAGATTTGCTTATAATTCCAAGAACCTTAGAAGCTGAGACCGGGGATTGCTGCAAAGTTTAGGACAGAGTGGGAAAATAAGAAGAAACTCTCATAAAAGCAAAAGCAAATAATCAATAAAAAAGAAACATAAAAATAAAAGAGTACTTTAAAATCCTTAGGCCTCAAAGTCAAGTATTTCGTTTTTATAGAGAAGGCACTTTGTGAACTCTCTTCTGACTTTCTATTACTGACTTTCAGTCTATTGCATATTGGAAATAATACTTAAATATTGCTGAGAAAAAACAACAAATATTAACTCTAAATATTTTGTTATTTTTCCTTTTCTTAAGATGGACTTTGCTGTGAACAATTTTTGTGGCTTGAAATCAAGTCCACATTATTGATATAGATTATTTAAAATTTATATAATATTAAAATACAGTAATTTTCTCTTAGAAGTGAAAAAATTGTCATGCATGCAAAAGTTGGTTTAAATTTAAAATTAATTGACCCTTTTTCAAAGATCTTTTCACTCATATGTATTTGAAGTGAGAAGATATTTTATTTGTCATATCTATTATAATTATAATTCTGCTGGCCTGTGCTCTCAGCTGGGTACCCTGTCCCTTTAAGAGACAACCCCATCCACTCCCAATTTCTCCATTCCTACCAGGGATCTCCCTCATCCTCTATTCCTCTTTCTCTCCTGTGCATCCTTCTTCTGAAGAGAAAACCTCGGCCTCAACCTTCCTCCTCTTCCCTTTTCTTTCTACTCCATCTCCTTTTCTTTTCCCTCCATAAACCCCTTGCCCTTAAAGCCTTCCCAATTCCCACTAAATAAACTCTGTACCCAAGCTCTCTGTCTGTCTCCCATGCGCTGCCGTCTCCCACCCATCAGGCCAAGGTTGCATCGCCATAAATCATGACACTAGTACGTGACTTAGCCAGGCTCTCTCTGTGTTCCCTCTGTTTCGTGGGTGGTTGGGATAAGACACATGCTAACTCTGGACCCAAACCTGCTATTCCACAAAACATCAACTAATTAGTAAGGTCCCCTTCTCCAAGTCAGCTTTTAACATCTCTGGTATTTCCACGTGGCTGAGGACTGGGATCTCATTTTTCATCTCAGACTGTTGTCCTTCATTTCAAACTATTGTCCTTTGGTCCACTTGGAGTGGCACTGGTCCCCATCATCTGCACTGATGAGCCTTAGGATGATTTGAACTAATCACTTGACCCTCACTCGTGTCTCACACTTGTTTGCAGACAGTTTAGCCTTTGGGTCTTATCCTTCTCCCATTCTTGGCCATGAGAAATAAACCTTCCAATACTATCAGCTCAACTCCCCCTGGATGTCTTTTAGAGACTCTAAAACTTCTAAACCTAATGGCTAACTTATAGATTCCTAAGCTTATCTGCCTTTGCACTAAGAAATGGGATAAGTACCCCTTAGATAACAACCTAAAGTGGCCACCTACCAGCAGACAACAAAACAGAAGTTTTTTTTTTTTTTTAATTTCTATTAGTGAACAGTCAGATAGAAGTTTCTATCCAGCCACTCTAAACTCTACCCTGCCTGTGTCCCGTGCCTAACTGCTTTTACCATTGGCTGGACTGCCTCCCACCACAGCTAAGCCTGTATGGGGTGGGATAATTCCCTCCAACTTTTCTCTCTACTACTGAAAATCTCTCCATCTTGTCTCTGCCACTGCTACCACCATGTGGTTGTCCCAGTCCCTATTCCTTGCTGCCAGTGTATGCCACCACCGGGTAGGCAGTGTTGAGAAATTTTCCTGTCTATTTTATGTATGAAAGAGTGAATGATGTGGCCTTAAGGATATGATTCTGTTTAAAATATATGTTCTACACATCCTCTTTGTTTCTCTTGTTATTTGTGTCTGTTTAAAATTTATGCTGTGACTCTGAAAAACATGTGGCTTCTTTGTGAAACATGTGACTGACACTATCTTGACTAAGGGTAAGGAAGACAGGTCATATGACCTAACCACCTTGTTTGCTATGGGCCACCATGTAACCACCACCCTCTTGACTCAGGTAACATAGTCACCATATTTACTAAGGTATTCTTTGCCTTGTCTTACCATCAATTAAAGTTTTTTTTTCTCTAAATTCCTCTTGCTGACTCTGTTACATGTGTGTTTTGTGCAGTGGTGTGCTTTTGGTAGGGCTCACTGGAGCATCCACTTCACCCAACTCCTGTGTAATATATATGTATGTGTGCATGCATGTGACTTTTGATTTAACTTTGTGTGTGAACATAGCTAGCTTTAACTCTGTGTGAGTACATGTGTGTAAAACTTAAGTTCAACTGTGCATATTTATACATATACTTACTGTTAAAATATCTTTTTAAGCAGTCCTGATGAGCTCTGTTTATTGTATCTCATTCCAGACTAACAAATCAATAAATCTCAAGTATTTTAAATTGGTATGTACTTTTAAATCTGTTACAATATACTGTATGTGTAATTAAACTCTGTTTTAAAATATATTAAGCTGTTCTCCAGTATTACTTGTTTTAGTAATTAGCATTTATTGCAAACAGGTTTTTTTCATTGTCTTCCACACGTATAAATCTCACCTGTTAAATTAAAAAACAGTACAGTCAAGCTTGGACCCAATTCTCCAGGCAGATTTTATACTGTATTCATAATTTTAAATATATACCCCATAACCAGCCCTCCAGTGCTCAGAGATCTGGGGAATATGGCATTTAAATGTTTAATTATTAAAAGACCTTTTGTAATCGAGATAAAATGTTGGCTCCTAGCAACAGCACCCCATTTTCTTCAAAGAAGACAGAGAACAGATGGGCACAGAACAATGTCCAACTGCAATTTGCTTCATCAAATGAAAGCATTAACCACTGATCAGAACTGCCTTTCATCTGAACTCCTGAAGATCTCCAGACAATGAATAGAATGGACTGGAATGGACAGCCTAATTGCTCATGGCAAGGTACTCTTGCCTTCCTAAATATTCCTAACCCACAGGATCATCTGAAGCCTGGCAGGTCCTGTGCTAACAACAGAAGACAAATACAGACCTGGAAGCCTTGGTCCTCAACGACCATGGATAACTTTGAGGGGTTGCTAATGGAGTAAGTTCTCTGTCATTTATTAAACTAATAGCTCATGTAAAATTTTATCTTTCTCAAAGATCTCTGATGCAGCTTACAGCTGAGAGGTTTTATCAGTTTAAAAAGAGCAACATCACATATTTCAACATAACATTTACCTTGTCTAATAAAAGGTGTTTCAAGGTATACAAATGCAAGTTATTAAAGTGGATACCTACGAATTGTAAAGGTTTGAGAACAAATGCAAGTTATCAAAATTTTATCTCTCATTATGTTACCATTCATAGTCTTAACATTATCAATAAAATGTTGATAAGTTATCACTATACCTCTGGCAGAGTACTACCACTCCTGCTATTGCAAGATCAAGATTTTAAATTCTCTTTGGTCATTTTCTAAAGATACTTGTCATTGTATAAAACCATCTGTCACAGTCATTCTGGCATAAATATACTACTTTTTATACAATGCATGTGTCCAAAACTTATGTTTTCACAAACACAAAAAATTCTTCTGATTTCCAGGGAGCAAAATTGAAGGATCCACCTTAAACAGGTCAGAATCACCCCACTATTAATTCCCTCATCCTAGCACTCTTCTCCTCAATTAAGAGGATCTGGAGAAAAAATATTTTCTTCATAAATGTAGTCTTGTCCTCTGCTCAACTAACATCTCATCAGGTCCAAGAGACAAAAGACAGCTCCACACCAAAAATCCTGGAAAGAATAAAGCAACCAGCTACCCTGTGACAGGCATTCCAGCTTTCTCAGGTCCCCCAAGAATCTGATGTCCACAATTTATCAGGATGCAGTCTGAGAACTTGGCATCCTCATTCCCTTAATCTGCCATGATTAACTCTTTGCATTTTTATTATAAGGGAAGAGTGGACCTTGGGAGCTCAGTCCAGTGCTCCAATGTAGGTCTCTGTCTCTATCTCCATCCATCGCCACCTGAAAGTTCTATGGTGATATGCAAGATATTCATCAGTGATATTTATAACGGGTGATGTCATTGGCACGACAGCACAGCCCGGGAATCGAACTCCAGAACTCAGCCAAAGTGGCCAGGGCTGTTAACCTCTGAGCCACCTAGAAATGAGGAGCAGAAGGAAGGAGATCATGAGCAAAGAAGTCAGGACCGCGAGGG
>LOJH01004116.1:21505-48337 GCA_001685095.1 Ellobius talpinus | reverse complement strand
CTAGCTCCAGGACAGGTTCCAAAGCTACAGAGAAACCCTGTCTCAAAAATCCAAAAAAAAAGAGCTATCTAGGAACATAACACCCAAGTCATTGGCCAAACACTGTTGTAATTAATACAGTTTCTGTGTGATTTTTCAGATCTGGGAAGCAGGGAAATGAACAAGCAATCTCTGCCTACAAGCTTAGAGCCTTTATTTAATAACTAATACCTGAGTATTGGCATCTTGCTAGGTGCTTGTGAAACATACGTCTAACACCATAGCCCCTTGAATGACGTCTTTTTCTCTCCTATTGCCTCTTCATCCTTCTAACTCAGGGGTTCTCAACCTTCCTATTGCTGTGTCCCTTTAATTCAGTTCCTCATGCTGTAGTGACACCAACCATAAAATTATTAACTGTAATTTTGCGACTGTTATGAATTGTAACATTAATATCTGATATGCAGATGGTTTTAGGCAACCCCTGTGAAAGGGCCGTTTCAGCCCTGAGGGGTAGAGAACCATTGTTCTAACTTGTTCTTATCTGCTTTCCCCTTCTGCAGTGATCCATTTAGGCCACTGTTCTTCAGAAGCTCACTTCATTGTACTCCTCTGAGCTTGGTTGTCCGTTGACTCTCATCTCCAAGGCTGGAGCAGTTTGTTCCATATTGATAAGGGAGTTTCCCCCTTGATTACTGTTACAATCCTTCAAGGACTTCACTGTTTCTACAGTACAAGATTTATGACAAGCTAAATCATTGCTTAGGTGGATAATTGAAAAATGCATGCTGCATGACTCTACTTATATGCAATTCTTAAAAGGAAAATTGCATTTTTAGGAAATTCCAGAACATTTTAGAAAGGGGAAATATATCAACAGTTGCCTAATGTCAAAGGTAGGAACTCACTGTGAAGGACCACACTGGAACTTTCCATGTGAAAGAAGAAAAAGCCTGTCTCCTGAGTGTGATGGCAGTTACACATATATACATTTACCAAACTAACCACTTAAAATTTATGTTTTATTCTTTATAGATTGCACATCAATAAAGTAACTTTTTTTGAGAGGGGACCTTTGAAATAGTTTTGCTATTTTGCAATGAGACAAATATGGTTGGTGTGGGAAGTCCGGTATATGTGTTGCTTTTATTGGTTCATGAATAAAGAAGCTGCTTTCAGCCAATGGCTTAACAGAATATAGCCAGGCTGGAAGAGATGATATAGAAAGTAGGCAGAGTCGGGGAGAAGCCATGTAGCTGCTATAGGAGACAGATGCCTCTGCCAGAGTCCACTGAAACTTTGCCGATAGGCCACAATGTCATGGAGATGCACAGATTAATGAAGATGGATTACTTTAGGATATAAGAACTAGTTAGAAATACACTTAAGTGATTGGTCAAACAGTATCGCAAATAATATAGTTTCTGTGTGATTATTTCATGGTATGGGCAGCTGGGAATGAACTAACAGCTTCCCCCAACATATGATCAAATGAGTTCAGAGGCAGGGTTTAAAATGCAAAGATTAGCATGGGTGCTTCCAGCCAGGGAGCAGGAGACACAGGTGGGCATGTCTACACTGTTCATTTCTATGTGCCTGCCAGGGTGCAGCGTTTTGTTGCAGCGATTCTAGGGTTTAAAGGTAGAGTTTGCTTGCTTGCTTGTTTGCTAGCAGGGGAACAGTGGCACTGGGGACAGAGCAACAGGCTTTTAGCCAAATCCTCCCCCTAGGACCCAACTTATAAAACACTGCTCTTGCCCTGGAGGGTGACTCACAGCCATGTCTTTAGAGGGGTGTGTGCCTGTGTGTGTATTCTCCTAGGGCTAATCCAAAGACTTCTCAAACACAGTCTTTGTGATATTTGATTTTTCCCTCTATGAACTGAGTTGAAACTTAACTATCCCTGGTGAAATCCTCTCTGCTATTTGTTTTCAGTATGATTAAGGTTAAGGACAGAGACTGAATTCTAAGGCTATCACGGTTTAATTTCCTTCTGGGGAATTTGATGAGGCATTTCCTCAGTATTGACTCAGTTATTAGCCTGGATATAATACTGGCCCACTCCATGTCTGAATATGGTGGGCAGCTTTTTTAAAAAAAATTATTTATTTATTATGTATGCAGTGTTCCGCCTGCATGACAGAAGAGGGTACCAGATCTCATGACAGATGGTTGTGAACCACCATGTGGTTACTGGGAATTGAACTCAGGATCTCTGGAAGAGGAGTCAGTGCTCTCTAAGCCATCTCTCTATCCCCAGTGGGTAGCTTCTTGCATGTGTGTTTGCACACTCGTGTGTGTGTGTGTGTGTTTACAGTTGGTGGCCACATCCACTCTTCTTTCTGTTCATTTAGAACTGTTTCAAACTCTAGAAAGCAAGAAGCTATGCTAGTTTTCACTGTAGTGCATATGAAATAGTTCCTATGGTTGCAAGATAAACACTATGGGCCACTTATTTCTTTCTCCTTTTCTAACTTCAAATTACAATTGCAATATTACATTTAAGAGGTTCCACTTACACTCGCTTGGTGTCCAAAACCAGTCTCCCTGACAGACGAACCCCAGAGCTAGCAGAATCATCCCAGGGAGCCCAGGCAATGACAAGTTCAATGAAGTTACCTGCTTTCTCTTCAGCCTCACCCCAGCCTTGGGGTGACGGACATTCCATTTGGGGGAATGAATCACACGTAACTTAATCCTAGTAATACCTTAGATTTGCTGGGCACTTTATGCATTTCATGGTGCTTTCACACGAATCATACTCATAACCACCCTAGAAGTGTATTGGACAGATACTAACCCAGCTTTATTGGTGAAAAGCCCAGGCTCAGAAGACATGAGATTTGCCGAAGGTTGGGTGGTGAGTCAGCAGTGAACTGGGAAGCAGACCAACAGCCATGGATGATTAACCAGACAAGGAGAGAATAGAAATCCTTTAAAACGACCACAAAGGGATTAATCAGACAAATATATGAGCAGGCAGCCACAGTTTATTGAATGCCTACTGTGTACCAAGTGTTCTAAGAGATGCTTCATGTATATTATCATATTCAAGGTCATAAAACTGTGTAGGATCATGATTATATAGGGAAATAACTTTTTAAAGTTATGTCTTTTTTGAGATTATTCTATAAAGACCTCATGTCCCTCTTCCGTTTCCTCCCTCTAGACCCCCCTATATATATCTCTTCTTGCTCTCTTAAATTCACAACCTCTATTTCATAGAGGTTGAGGTCTCCTGGGCTTTCCCCATCCGTGTTAGCATTGTCTATTGTTATGTGCTTGTGCAGCTCAAGTTAGGCGGCCAAGTAGGTGAGACTGTATGGATGTAGCTTCTGACATTCCTAGAGGCACAACCTCACAGCAAACTCCCTGGTCCTCTGGCTCTTACAATTGTTCTACTCCACTTTTCCCAGTGATCCCTGAGTCTTAGCTGTGGAAGTTCTATTTTAGATGATAAATGATTCTTATCAGCACATTTACGAGGAATACCCCAAGACTCCCCCCAAAACAAGCAACTTATTCAAAGTACTAAAAGGAAATATATTCACCACCCTTTGTATTTTCTTATTTATTTGACAAAAAGACAAGCGCGTGATGTAGAATGGTTAAATAGAACTAGTTAATGTATCCCCTTCCTCATGTACTTATTTTTAGGAGAACATTTTTATTATTATAATCTTAGTGTTATAAGTATTATACTATTGCATACTAACTGTACAGATTAATGACTTCACTGTGATATTTCCATACATGCATTGGTCATTTCCACTCATCATTCTTTTTATAACCCCACTCTCTTCCTTCCCTTGGTACTTCTTTTAGACACTAGAAGTTCTCTTATACATTCAGATATGCCTGTTTTGTTTTATTTAGTTAGTTTTTTGTGATCTGGTCTCATGTAGCCCAGGCTGACTTTGAACTCACTCAATAGCTGAGGATAACCTGGAGCCTCCAATCCTCTTGCCTTTATCTTCCAAGTGTTAAGATTGCAGACGCAGGGCACCATCCCTGGCTTTTGTTTGGTGGTTTAGTTTCCACCCATGAGAGAGAACATGTGGCACTTGCCTTTCTGTGTCTGGCTCAGTTTGCCCAACAGTTCCATCCATTTTCTTGTAAATGACAGGATTACATTCTTCCTTATGGCTGAATTACACTCCATATTGTCTTTATCCATCCATCAGTTGATGGGTACCTAGGCTGGCTTCACTTAGCTATCTTGTGAATAGTGTTTCAATAAACACGGCTAGGCAAGCATCTGTTTTGTATGCTGAATTCATGACCTTTGGACATACATGTATGTGCCCAGGAGTGGGGTAGTTGGGTCATATGGTGGTTCTGTTTTTTGAGGAACCTCCACATTACCCTACACACACACACACACACACACACACACACACACACACACATATATATATCCCATACATATATATCCTTCTATATTGATGTACCTCTCACCAATTACTCACAGGTTCCTTCCCCCACATCTTTGCCAACATGCCATTTTTGTTTTGTTTTTTTAAATAATAGTCATTCTAACTGGAGTGAGATAGAATCTGATTGCGGTTTTGATTTGCATTTCCCTGAAAGCTAAAGATATTGAATATTTTCTATAAATTTATTGACTACTTTTTCTTTTGATAATTATTTATTCAGATAACTTGCCTGCATTTTTATTGGATTTGCTTGTGTTTGTAGGAAGAATAGTCACCATATTCTCCTGAAGCAATTTTTGAAGGAATGCTCTGCTGTTAACTACAGTGCCCACATGCCACACGTCTTTGGTTTCCCCACATTCTGAAGCTTGACATCCTTTGATAACATTTCTCTTCCTCAGCTCCTGGTCACCATCATTGTATTCCCTGATAGACTTTTAGTTTCCACACAGAAGTAAGATCACGTGACCTCCAGATTCATCCATGTTGTCATAAACGACAAGATTCTTTCCTTTAAAAAATTCCTTTAGTTTTCATTCTGTTGTTCTTTATATCACAGCTTTTAAAAATTTATTTACTCATTTTTAATTTATATGTATGTGTATATGTGCCTGCATAAGTTATGTGTGCTATTACTTGTGGGTGCCTGAAGAGGTCAGAGGGTGTTGGGTCCCCTGGAGCTGGAGTTACAGACAGTTGTGAGCCGCTGTGTGGGTGCTGGGAATTGAACCTGAGTCCTCTGGAAGAGCAGCCAGTGCTCTTAAGAGCTGAGCCATCTCTCCAGCCCTCTTTATTTGTTTTCAGTTTGAGGAATGCCCATGCTGTTTTTTCACTAGTGAGAGTCATTTGCACCCCCATCAACAGTGTGCAAAAGTTCTGTTTTCTTTACATCCTCAGCAATAGCTATCTGCTGTCTTTTAATAAGGCATTCTAACATGTGTGAGCTACTTTTTCACTATGATTTTAATTTACACTTCTCCGATGTTTAGTAATGTATAACATTTCTACATGTTATTTATATGTCTTCTGTTGAGAAATGTCATGCAGGTCTTTTGCCTGTTTTAAATTTTTTCCTTCTTTTTTGCTATTCACTTTGTTGTTGTTCCTTACAATTTTGGGGTTGTAACCCTTAGGTTTATAATTGGTGATTATTGTTCCCCTTCCATCCACTACCTCTTCACTTCATTAATCATTGTTCTTTTAATAAGAACATCCAGACTTCAGCCTCCACCATTTTCTCAAGCTCCACCATCATTACTACACTTCATTATCATTCCGACTTTCACTTTATTCTCAATCTCACTCGCAGTCTTCCCTTTTTCACAAGACCAGAAAGAAGCAGTCTCATGAAGAGTGCTTCACAATCAGGAACTTCATGTTTCCTGAGTCCACAACTACAAGTATCCTCCATCATGACAGCACAGATTTGGACACACCATCTTTTATTATTATTTTTTATTATGTGTACAATGTTCTTCCTGCATGTATGCCTGCATGACAGAAGAGGGCACCAGACCCCATTACATATGGTTGTGAGCCACCATGTGGTTGCTGGGAATTGAGCTCAGGACCTTTGGAAGAGCAGCCAGTGCTCTTAATCGCTGAGCCATCTCTCCAGGGCCCCAAGGACACACCATCTTTCTCCAGTCAGTCTGCATATTGTTTAAAACATTTCTGTTGAATTAACTTGTCTGTTAGGGTAGGAATTACGGCTATACTCTCTTTTCCAGTTAAAAAGCTAGAGTTGTTATTTTTGTAGTCTAGAAAGATCATCTACTCTTGTTCTTGAGGATGACTTAATCACACTCACAAGAGACAAGCAGGGTTTCTGCCCTCACCACTTTCATTTCTATTGTGCTTTGGATCTGGAGGTTTATCGCCTGTCCTTGTCTTTGAGGTTCCTTGTTTGCTATGATCATCACACTTTACTATGTATTCACTTATTCAGCCAACATACGTTTGCCACTCTGTGTAACAGAATGCAGCAAGAACGATATCCAACCCCAGATTCAAATCTAGTGCCATCAACTACATTTTTTTCTCATCTGACTGTGTTTTTCTTTGGCTGTGTAGCTGTTTTGCAAGTGATAATTTGACTTAGAAGAATAACCATAATTTTGTTTTAAGTTCTGAAAGAAGTAGGAGAGACCTCAGCTTTTGAGGGCCTCCGTGGTTCTTTTCAAATGGTCCCTTTAACCACAAGATGGCCACCGTGGCTCTTACTCACATGCTTCACATTTTTTACCATTCAGCCAGATGTCTCCACTTCCTTTTATGTGGAGGAAGCTTAGGTTAAATAAAATCTCTTTCCCCAAAGAAGAAAGCAACCAAGAAAGATGAAGAACAACTGTACAGAAAAGAAGGGGGAAAGGAGAACCTTCAGGCTTCACGATTCTTACCCACTAATTTGGTTTATTATCATGGGAGTGGGATACCTCAGTCAGAGCTACAAGGTGCCTGTGATCTGGGAATATGACAGAAAGCAGGATTTGTGGAGTTCCAGCCAGACTGGCTGAATCTTGGTGAAGAACTCTACAGACATGCACAATGTCCTTTCTTTTAAGTGTGCTGATTTAGAATTGGAAAATATTTGTCTGATTATTTTTTCTAGAACCTTCTCATTGGGGACCCTGTTGCATCTCTTAGAAGAAAGATACCTGGGTAAAGAGCATCTGTTTCTGAGTATATAAATGAGCTCTGTTGCCCCCTCTCTTCCTGCCATCAAACCCAGGGCAGTGATAATGTTGCTGCAATTCCCATTCTTTCACAGTTCACCACGGCACTTTTACAATGTAGACTGGGGTTATCTATATTTAAGAAAATGAGGGCATTGCACATACTCTGTGGTGTGGAGCAGAATAAAAACGTTGGTATGTGGGCCTTTGACATTGCTCGGTGTGTAAATGGTGCTTGTCGCCAAGCCTGATAACCTAAACCTGATCCCTGGGACCCAAATGGTGGAAAAATACCAACTCCTGAATGTTGTCCTTTGACCTCCACCTATGCGCTATGGTACACACATGCCTCATTCCCAAAATTAATTTGCATAATAAAATGTGTGTTTTTTAAAAGTCGGTACATTCTTTACCAGTAAAGCTCCTTCATAAATAGGGGCTCCCTTATCTCCCTATACTCATTTGCCATATGGTTCCTCAATCAAAAATTCCTTGTACAGGTTAGATCAAGTTCCCTTAGCCCCTCCCCCACAGGATGCAAATCCCCCCTCAGCTCCCCTTGGGAGGAACGCCTTTCTGCCTTTCCCAATCCTTTCCTTCCTCCAGGTCCACTTTAGACCAACCTCCTCCATCAAATCCTCTCTGACAGCTCCTGCCCAGTTCCTTCTTCCTTCTCTGACCGACCTCCTACTGCACAATGGGGCGGGATAACAATAGCCCTCATTGGCCTAGCAGTTGACCGGGTACTGGACTTACTCTTGACTTCCACAAGCTCCCAAGATGGGTGTGGACAATGAAAATTCAGACCAAGGTAATGTTGCAAGTAAATAGTAAGACTGGGTCATCAGTTCAGGAGTCCAGCGCGTCCCCCATGGCACAGCTTTAGACCCCAGCCTGACCAAACGCTGGGCAAACGTCAGATTCAGTCACTACCTGCGTGAGGACTATTGGATCAGCCCTGCCAGGTCTTCCATCTTTCTTCCTGCCCAGCACCTGCTCCCACCTTAAAGCGGCTGATTCTTGAGCCAGGAACATTGAGCACTTATGGGTGAGACTCTGAAACCGAAGAGAGTAAAGGGCTGCTTCTCCAGGGACTGTTGGTCTGTTGTCCACAGAGGCCATCTACCAGGGTCACGCTTTCCCCAAAGGGCCCAACCGGAGGCCTCATTCTAAAGCACAGCAGAATGAGGACATGATTTCACTTGTTTGTTATATGAGGTTTTTTGTTATTTTTTTTTTTAAAAGGCTATTTTAAAAAGCACCAGTAGAGAAAATCTCTCTCCTCTGGCTGAGTGACATTTCATGTCTGTTCACATCACTATGTCAGTCTTTGAAGAAAAGGGCTAAAGCAGTTCTCTTTCTTACCAGACAAAGGGAAGAACTGGGCGTTTCCCTGGTAGAAGACCCAGATGTGATGAGTGAAGCCTTAGGATTGAAGCTGACTCACCGACATTGGGGGCTGGAGGTGTGTCAGAGCTTTCAAAATCAGCAAGGGCTCCCGCGGCTATGGTTACACACCTGCCGGCTGCAGCCAGCCTTGGGATCGACAGCATTTGGGACAGAACTCGGGGAAGATCTTCAGCTCAATTTAATTCTTTCAAAATGGATCTTCTCCATATCAGGCAGGCAAGGGATTTATTTTTAAATAATTTAAACTATCAGATTTCACTCACATATACACACAAGCATATGACACACAAATACATGCATTGGTACACAATTAGAGTTCACCAAGCCTGGGAGAGCATGCAGATGATTCCTATTTTTATATAACAAGATTTTTTTTTCAGTGTAACATTTAAAAAGCAGTACCTCCCCGGCACCCACCAAGACAGTGTTTCTCTGTGTAACAGCCCTGGCTGTCCTAGAATTTGCTCTGAAGATCAGGTTGGCCTCAGACTCAGAGATCCGCCTGCTTCTGCTTCCGAGTGCTGAGATTAAAGGAGTGTGCCACCACCACTTGAACAATACCTTGTTTTAAAAATAATCTCTTATGGTATGGGCAATAATGAGCGCCCTTGGAATCTTTACACGTGGGATCCTTCAGATGCCTCAGGGTACTACCAAATGGCCACAGAGGCTCTACCCACCCACCTGGTGGTTTCCTCTTTTGTATGAAGCTGCACCGGCCAGGAATCTTTTTCTAAATGGCCTCTTCAAGTGGGCAGTGGGAGCTTCCAGACAGCAGGCAGGGCAGCCTCTGCGTGCTCAGATGTCTCACTTGGCAGTTGACTGCAGAGCAAATTGACCCAAAAGTCACCAACCAGAGCTGCAGTTTCTTATGATCTAATCTTTAAAGTGTCACAATATCACTTCTGTCACATGCTATTGGCTAACCTAAGTCACCAAGGGTCAGCCAGATTCAGGGAAAGAGAAATTAGAGGGGGCTGGAGAGATGGCTCAGTGGTTAAGAGCACTGGCTGCTCTTCTAGAGGTCCTGAGTTCAATTCCCAGTAACCACATGGTGGCTCACAACCATCTGTAATGAGATTTGGTGCCCTTTTCTGGCATGGAGGCAGAATGTTGAATACATAATAAATAAATAAAATCTTTTAAAAAAGAGAGAAATATTAGAGTCCACAGAAAAATAGAAGTCACAAAAAATGCTGCCTGCAACCTGCCACAACCCCTCTGCCGTTAGTTGGCCACCAAGCGAATGGATGAACACGCAAAAGGAGAGCTCGTTAGAAGAATGGTTGAAGCCAGTAGCAGGATGAGTCGTCATGTCTGACTAGCGCTGTGCAAACACCCAGCTGTGCTGTCGCAATAGCAGAAATCAGTATATGTTCTATATGGAGTAGGTAGAAATAAGCACGAGTGTGGTATCTCTTTAAACTGGCCGTGTACACCTGCCGTCCTCATTCTGCAAACACGCTGGAATGCATCATGCATTTATTTGTTAGACTGATGTCCTGTACAATGCGATCTGCCTGTGTAGATTAGTCTTAATGTAGATTAACATGGTGTTAGTGTAGATTAACAGTGTTACATGGCGTACCACGATATGCTAAGTGTGGTTTTTACTCTCAGGGTCAGGGATGGTAATTTCTCCCCCATCTTCCTGCTGTTATTGTTTTCCAGACTAAGTAGTAAGCAAAACTGGAAAAAATGGAGCGACCTTATAGGTGGTAAAGAGAAACAGGAGGAGCAATTGCCTGAATGCTGTTTTCTGAAGTCCGTGGTTATTCCATGAAGGAAGCACCAATTTGCACCTAACAGAAGCCAGAACGGGACATGGGGCGGGGTGGGTGCGGGGTGGGAGTAACGACTTGATTCTCGGGTCGAGAGCTTGCCAGATCCTAGCCACCCCTCCACACCAAGAAATTCACCCTCTGTGTGCCCAGATGCCAAACAGTCTGGCGAACAATTTTTGGAGCAGGCGTTGCTTATGTGGAAAGGAATTTTCATTGAAGGGAAGAACTGTGCTAACCTGTGGTGTGTGGAATCGGGGCAGTTTTTAATGCAGGAGCTCAGGAAACTTCTGAACGAGCCATCAGAAAAGTAACAGCGAGCCGCTGGGCGCTTGAGCGAAGGGAACGTCAGATAGCCCAGGCGATCCGATCTGTGCATTGAATAAGTTGACTGCGATCCTCTTCCTCTGATTAGAGATGATTTACTTCTAGTCCTGAGGCATGTCGGGAGGAAGCTGAGTGGGGAGAAGACAGATGGGCGTGTCTGACTGCGGCGAAGGAATCGAATACTAGGGCTCCATCTGCAGGCCTTTCCGGACGGTTACAGCGGCGACCCAGGTGTAGCTACGCAGTCAGGACCGAAGAGAAGCTTTCTATTTTGCCCTTTAGTTTCTGACTGCATAGCTTCCTAGCTTTCAGTGTACAGTTCTTCCGCAGGTTTCATCGGATTTATACCCAAATATTTCTTCTGACGAACTTGTAAATGATTCCGTTTATTTAAATTCTGCCTCTGAAAGTACATCGCTAACATAAAAATAATTTTCTTTTTTGAAGACAGTCTCATTATTTGGCTCTGGATGACCTTGTACTCCTAACTCCTAATTGTGCGCTCCACAATTTGCATGGTGATATTACATCACACAATCCTGCTGAACTCATCGCTAGGTTTAGGAGTTTGTTTTGTAGATTCTCTAGAATTTTCTACTTAAATGCTGTCACTATGAATAAAGACTTTTTTTCTTCTTCCTTGAAGAGGTGGGCGCTTTTCGCCTGTTATTCAAGCGGGTTGCGGGTCCTCTGTGCCCCAGGGTTACGCAGGAGAGGTGAGACAGTGTATTTCCCACCTTTCTGACTGAACGCAGAGTACCTGTTTTCATCTTTAGTATGAGGTGAGCTGGAGGCTTCTCAGACAGGGCTCAGCTGGTAAAGTGCTCGCTACATAAGCACCAGCACCTGAGTTCTGATGTTTCCCAGAATCAATGTGGAGAACCACGCACGGGATCTGTAAACCCGCACCAGGAATGGAGACAGAGGCAGGGGGAAATCTCCAATGTTCACCAGCCAGCAAGTCTGGCCGAATGGATGAGTTCCAGGTTCAGAGAAACCCTATCTCAAAAATAAAGGTGGAAAGCAACAGAGGAAGACACCCAAGTTGTCTTTTGACTTCACAGCCACACATGCACGCACACACAAGCACGCACTTTGATTATATTCGCTGTTCCTCTTCTTCCCTCCTTAGACACCTACCGTATTTCTCCTTGGCCCATGTCTTTATCTTAAAATTACCCAACTTCCACACATGAGATAAAACATTTGCTCGTTGTCTTTTTGAGTTTGGCCTTTTTCACTGAAGTTAGTTATCTCCAGTTCCATTCATTTTCCTATAAATGACAATCTTTATGGCTGAATAAAACTCCATTGTGTATGTTTATCACATTTTCTTTACCCATCAGTCTGCTTATGGGCATCTAGGTTAGTTCTGTAATTTGGTGGTGTGAACGGTGCCACAATAAACTTGAGTATGTCAGGATTTCCGTAGTGATCTGGCTTTGATTCTTTTGACTATGCACCAAGGGGGGCTGTGAGAGGACCATACGGAAGTCCTGTGTTTGGTTGTTTGAGGAGTCTGCACACTGATCCCCACACTGGTTGCTAGTTTACGTTTCCTCCAGCAGTGAATAAGGATTCTTTCCCCCCACATCCTTGGCTTCATTGGTTCTTTGTTTGCTTAACAACATATACATCAAATGTCTTTGGTTTATGAAAGACTGCTCAACTTATTATCTACTTTTTTCTTGAGTGAGTTTTTGGTAGTTTATGTCATTCAAGGAACTTGTCTACTTTATATGTTATTAAATGTGTTGGTATTACCTTTTCATAGCATTTTCTCAGTTTTTCAATGTGTGCTGGGGCTGTAGAAATGTCAACTGTTTCATTACTTAGGTTGCTAATTTTTATTATCTCTTTTTCCTGAGTAACCTGCGTAGAATTTATTAATTTTACCAGTTTCTTCCAAGAACTAAGGGGTTTCCTTGATTTTTATATTTTTCTTACTTTTAAAATTCCATTCCTACTGTATTATCATCGCATGTTTTCAGCTTACCTAAAATGTTTTCTCCCTAGTTTTCTGAGGTGGAGTCTGAGAGTCACCGACAATTTTCCTCATTGCCTCGAGTCTTTTCTTTAGTTTTTAAAAAGTAAATGAATTTATCATTGCTGTGTGTACATGATGTGTATATGTAGGAGAGGGCACTGGGGATCAGAGGACAAGTCTGTGGAGTCGGTTCGCTTCTGGAGAGCTCTGTGTGGGTCCCCGGGGCACCAGGAGGCCCATGTCTGCCTTCCCCTGCCAATCTCTTGCCTGCCCTTTCCTGCTTTTCTGGTAGATACTTTGCACTCTCCGTGTACCCCGAGGAGGGCTTCAACACTGTCTCATAAACACTAATCTGCATTTTCATTTTTTTCAGTTTAGAATACTTTCTAATTTCTCTGTTGATTCTTATTTAATTTGTAGGTTATTCAGAAGTTGTCATTTAATTTACAAATGCTTAAGCATTTCCCAAAGATTGTTTTGTTTGCTTGTTTCCATTTTCATGCCACTGTGGTCAGAGAACGTCCTTTATATGGCATGAATTCCTTTAAGTTGATTTGGACTGGTTGTATGGATGAACATAGTGAATATCCTTCATCCACAGAACAAGAACGTGATTTTTGCTATTATGTGGCATGCTCTGTATTATGTGTTAGCTCTGGTTCCCTTTTCCATACCCCGATTTTCTTATCTTTTATGTGAGTAAATACCTGTTTGTTTTGTTTTTAAATCTCCCTGAAAGCTAGACAAAATAAGAACAATGCAATATGAGGTTTTTATAACATGTGCACGTATGATGTGTAACAACAGCATGGAGGTTGGGCAGGAGATGTGGAAGCGGGCTTTTATGAGTCTCTTACGAAGTCCTTGGAGTGTTGCAGCGTCTGGTGAAGGCCAGCTGTGCTGCTTTATGCATTGTACAAGTTATAAACACCGTATCGAATTATTACATTTTCTTAGTCAATTAGCTTTCAAGGAGATGCGAAAAACAAAACAAGCATGCATTTTACCACACAGTTAGCATTTCCAGTGTTCTTTATTCTGTTCTGCAGATTGTCATTTTAATTTGTGGTTGTTTTCCCTCTGAAATTTTTTTTATATGCTTTAATAGCAGCAGATGAGCCCTTGGCTTATGCTTTAGAAAGGTCTTTCCACGAGGTTTGCAGCTCTTGGTCGATATTTTTCCACTAATATTTTAATGGTGTTGCTTCACTGTTTGCTCGCTTGTATTGTTTCCAAAAAGAATTGTGCGATCAAACGGAGCATGGTGGTGAAGATCTGTAATTCCAGCACTTGGGCGCTGGAGGCAGGAGGATCTAAGTTCAAGGCCAGCTTCAACTGCATACCCAGTTTGAGGTTTCTGTTAGAAGCTGATTATCCTGCCTTGCCTACCTGGCCATTTAGCAGGGGTTAAATTTAGTTACCATTTCTTTGAACTTAGGTTCACAGTTGGGATTATTCTTATTCATGCTACTTCAACTAATACTGTTGCACAATGGATGGTTTTGCTTTTGCTGGAGACTTGGCAATATTTATAAGTCGATGTTAATGAAGTCTTAGGACTCTAAGGAAAAACAGCGCTTGCACACAGAGACACAGCAATTAATTTCGCAGCAGCTATTTCTTGGATGACAGGATCTGTCACCTTGTTTGAATATGTACCTCAACTGCTATCAGAAAGGAAAGCAAGAATTTCTTCATTGATACTTAGATTTTCAGTGGATGCATTTTCTAAACTCAAGCTGTATTTTAGCAATGTTTGTCAGACCTGGATGTAAGTGCAAAAATTTCAACAGACACTCTGCATGCTTTTCTCAATCCCTCCCTGATTTTGAATAAATACTCTCAGCAAGCAAATCTATATAGAAAGCATTGCATACCCACTACAGTGAATACTGCAAGGACGAACAAATAACAGGAAGCTTTGGTCAGATGTGCAGAAACTAACATTGCTTTTCTGTTGGGAATGTAGTGGTGTAGCCATGTGGGAGGCAATGCAGTGACTCCTCAGAAAATGTGAAATAGAATTACCATGTGATATAGAAAGACCACTTCAGGGTTCGTGTCTAGGAGAACTAAGATGAGGACCGGAAAGAAGTTTCAGAGATTAAGAGCCTGTGTTGCTTTTGCAGAGGATCCAAGTTCATTTCCTAGCATTCACGTTAGGCAGTTCACAACTGTGTGTAATTCTAGTTTCAGGGCATTAGACTACCCCTTCTGGCCTCCAAGGGCACCTGATTCACATGTGCATACCTTCCCCCACTCCACACAGGCACACACACACACACACACACACCATTAAAAACAGAAACATTAGAATTAAACAGCAACAACAAAACAAAACTAGAAAGAGGATCTCGGCAGTGTACAGTAGCACATACTTGTAATCCCAGCAGAGGTAGGGCTATCTCGTTGAGTTTGAGGCAAGCCTAATTTGTGAGTTCTAAATCAGGGCTGCACAATGAGTCCCCGTCTCAAACACACACACACACACACACACACACACACACACATGCACATGGAGGGTCTGAAAGAGAGATTTGCTCACTGGTGCTCACAGCAGCACTAGCCAAAGAGCCAAAGGGTGGAAGCAACTCATGTCCCCTTAGTGGTGAGTGGACGGAATGTGACACACAAGCACCTTGGACTATTACTCCGACTGTGGGAAGAAGTATGTTCTGGCGTATACTGTAACATGGATGAATCTTAAAGATCGTCTGTGCTGTGTGAGTGTGGAATGCCTAGGGTAGTCACTTCATAGAGACAGAAGTGGCTCTCAGAGACTGAGGAAGGCAGCTGCTTCGTGACTATGGAGTTTCAGTTTTGCGAGGTGAGAAGTTCTGAAGAGAGTTGCCTGACTGGGATATTGTCAAACTATTGGATGACATATTTAGAAGTGGTTAAGTTCTATGGTGTGCACTCTACTACAGAAAAAAACAAAACAAAACAAAACAAAAAAAACCTATAACAAAGTGCAAAATAAATCAAAAGTATAGTGACAGTAAATAAGAAATCTATTCACATAACACTAGAATTAAAAAAATTGCTGGAATATTTTCTGGAAAAAGAACATTGAGAATTCATCTAGGAAGTCCAGTTTCAAATGGGTTCTTTCTTTTTTTTTGTGGGAGAGGAGGGCAGGTCTGGCTATGTAGCCCTGGCTACCTTAGAACTTGCTGTGCAGACCAGGCTGACCTCATACTTGTGGCTCTCCTCCTGCCTCCGGAGTGCTGGGATTACAGGTGTGCACCACCATACCTAGCTCAAACATATTCTTTCAAACCATGTAAGAATAGAATGGCTGCTGTCTAAAAAGATAGGTATTTCCTGTGTGCTTACAGTCTGAACTACGGAGCAGATGGGACAGTTATTTTAAGCCCTTCTTTATGAACCGCACCCCTGTATCTGCCCCAAGTTCATTTCAGGGGGTCACATGGTCCTCCAGGTATGGGTTTTGCTTTTCTGTTTCTTCTGTGTTATGCAGTTCCAAGCACTTGAATGGTATTTTGTTTGATGCTAGAATTTCTGTATTGTAAAACACCCTGGATTTTTGTTCCAAATGATTTGGTTGAATCATTTGAAAACATTATTTTTAAGATTTGTTAGGTATAGGCAGGTGGTGATGGCGCAGCACTTGGGAGGCAGAGGCAGGTGGATCTCTGTGAAATTGAGGCCAGCCTGATCTACAGAGTTCCAGGACAGCCAAGGCTACAAAGAGAAGCCCTGTCTTGAAAAACCAAAAAACCAAACCAAACAAACAAAAACCACCAACAACAACAAAATTCCCATCATCTGTTAGGCAGGACTGCAATCATGTTCAGCCTAGAAGTAATTAGTCTTTATTTCTGGGTACATAACCGTGCTGTGGTACCTTTGTGACCCTGGAGGCTTCCACGTTTGGCTGGTGGGAATGGCTACATTCCTACCCTGTGTGGGTGCCACTCACTTCTAACCATTCCCGAGGTTCTGTATCTTGTTTCTTTCGATGTATAACTGACAGGTGTGCAGCTCAGTAGTCAGGTGGGATCTCCCTGCAAACTTCTAGACTGTCCGTTGTCTGTTAGGGCTCTCCTTCCGTCCTTTTATCTATTCTAAGAATGTTAGTCGCCTTGGTCTTCCCACACCCTTAGCTCTGTTTCTATAACTCTGAGAGCCTGGGCCTCTTTTTCTTGCACGGCGGCTTGGAAACTCTCTCAGGGCAGTGAGTGGGGAATTGTCATGCATGCCATCCTTCTCAGGGCTCAGGGTCCTTCTGATATCTGGTGCTTTTCAAACTGTTGTTTAATGTATTTTGTTGACTTTTCAATTGCTTTAGGTGGGAGGGGGAACCGGCCCCCACTGGTTGTTTTATATTGGCTGGTGGTCAAAGCCTGCAACTAAACTTTCAGGCACACTTCTATCCTGAAAGAGATTTGCATATTTTATGGAATAAAAATAACATATATATTCACAGAGTAAAACACTGGGATTGTTCACTCGAAGATTATTCTTGGCCAAGTGACCTGTCCTTTGCTTTGGTAGCGATGCCGTTGCTCCTGCTAAAATGGTAGAACAAAGCTACGATTGAGTCTAAACCAAAGCTGCATTAAATCACTGTGTGTGTACTTCACAATGACTGCTAAACACAACTGTAGCTCTAGGCACAGCCACTTGAGCTGGAGCAGCAGCATTAAATCTTGTCCTCACTCAAGTATGGCCCATTCTGTGGTTTGCTGTAGAGCTGACATGGCCAATGACATTATGAGGAGGAAGACGAAACTCAAAGGTAAGATTTATAAACATGTGCTCCCTGCTCTTAGATTAAGTGTCCCTGAAGACTTCAACATAAAGTGGATCTCTCTAAGACAAAAATCCCAACCATGCTCGTGAGCTGATGCCTTCTGTTCGGGTAGCAGTAAAGGCCATCAAGAGACTATGCAAATCTGAGGACAGCAAGTGCTAGCAGTTGGGAGTGCTAGTGGGAGGGAGTATAAAATGCAGCGAAGTAGCAGAAACTTCTGCTAGGAGTAGAGGAATGATGGGAGTGTTTCAGACCTGAGCTGAGTTATTAGAGGGTATGTGTTCTCTCTAGAGCCTGGGTTTGGCAATTACAGCTGTGTAATCCCAGGGGAGTCACTGCATAGTCTTGCTGTGTTTCCACAGCATTACCCAGCAGTGTTGTTGCAGGCATGGAAAGCAAGGTGGGTGCAGCACACTCAACAGTGAGCCTGATAGACATGCCGGCTATGGGGATCGTTGTCATCATTCTTGCTGTTGTTTTGGAGAACTTCATGTGCCAGGGAACAAGGGATGCAGAGTGCATGGGGCATCATCTGGGAAGGCCTTGAAAAGGTGGAAGCTGAGTTAGGCTTTAAAGCAAGGGAAAAATTCCAACGAATGAGATATACAGGGATTCTGGAGTGGAAAATGATCAGGGAGAGAAGGGACTAGTTCAAAGGAAAAAAAACATGACAGGCTCTCAAAGACCAGGAAAGAGAAATCCTGGTGTCCAGGCCTCACCGTTACTTCTGGGGTTGGCTTTGTGCACTGATATTGCTTAGGGCTCTCCAAGTGACTACATGGGCAGCTAAGGCTGAGAACCATTGTTCTAGAGGTAGACATTGTGTCTAATAGTTTGTTTCTGAGCTGTGGTGATGGTATAAGACAGTTGTCAGGGGGGAAAAGCCCAAGTTTATGGATTCAAAGACCAGAAAATTCCAAACATTTTCTTTTTGTTGAAGATCCAAGGCACAAAGAAATTAGTCAATTTTGTACCTTACATGAGACAATGATTTCCCAACTTTTCTTTAGCTCTTATCTGTTGTCACCAGTATAAACCCATCTGGTTTTTGTTTTCTGTTGCTGGTAATGCAGCATCGACAGACAGGGGAGGCTGCATAATATTGCAAAGAAGTTTCTTTTGGTTCATGGTTCTGGTCTAAGGTCATATGGCTGCATCTGGTGATGGCCTTGCTGACGGAGTCCTGGTGACGCAGAGTATCACACGGCAAGGGACAGAGAGCATGTGCGTGTGTGTATTCTGGTGTCTTCCTGTTCTTATACAGCCACAGTATTAAATCACGGGGCTCCACCCGATGACCTTATCTTACCTCAGTCGCCCCCCCAAGGCCCCTCCTCCAAGTGCCCCACAATGGAGATTAGACTCCACCATGAGTTTCGGGATGGGCAAACCACACTGAAACCATAGCATCTCTTTCTTCTTTTTTCACGCCACTCCTCTTCCCCGCTTTGCCTTGAGATTCACCGCTTTACGGACAAGGCAGTGCAATCCTTCCAAAGGCTCTCGGTTCAGGTTGTGGGGTGCTGTGTTTGAATTCATGTAAAGGCACCCAGATGGCCGTAGACCGCATCTGCAGAGCCAAACTGTTTTAAAGATTCTCTCCTACCTTTTTGAGCCAGGGAGGAAGGATAGCCTCCAGTGGAGGGCACACCCTGTATTTTGAGGTGCTCAAGGTGCCAGCGCTCTGACTTACAGTACGGCTCTCTGGCCTCTCTGTTTACAAAGTGGCTCCGAGTAGGGACTGTGGCGGTGAGTCCGGCCAGAGTTGGGGGGGACGACGACACACAGCGTTTGTGGGAAGTCTGTGACTCAAGAGGCAAAAGGTCAGCCACTTTTCGTTGACAGTGTTCTTGCTGCCCCAGGTTTATCTCTGGGAATCTTGACTGGTTTCCAGGGCCCCGCTCACCCCCATTGTTATCTGGAAACACAGGAACAGCACTTTTGTCGTGCCAGACCGGGTTAGACATCGGACCCCATGCCCTATGCCCTTCCCCCATAAGGAAAATCCTACATTCTTCCACAGTAGTTGGAAGAGGATTCTTAAAAACACAAACCTGCTCACGCTCCTCCTGTATGCATCCATCTCTGTCCTATTTATCTCCCTTCTTCACCTTCTCTCTGGCGCAACAAAATCACCCCACATACGACCCAACACTGGGGTACACCCTACACCTGGTGACATGCCCCAAATCCCTGGATACTTGTCTTTCACTTTTTTTTTCTTGACAGGGTTTCTCTGTGTAACAGCCCCTGACTGTCCCGGCACTCCCTTTGTAGCCTTGAATTCATAGATATCCACCTGCCTCTGCCTCCCGAGTGCTGGGATTAAAAGTGTGTGCCACCATGCCTGGTGCCTTTCACTCTTAAACATGTCAAAAGCTCTGAACCCACGAACCACTTCAGTCCACAGTCATGGTAAAAATTGCTGCGAGTTACACATGCGTGGCTCACACCTCAGCTGCCATTATCCTACCTGGAGGTGCAAACATGACTCAGCTTCCCCTAGCAGAGCCAGCATCTGTACTCACAAACCACCCTCTGGTCCCCGAGAAACATATGGAAGCAGGGAAGGGAGGCAGGAGAACTAGAGAATGGACCCATTCCTTTCTTTTGTTTGGAAGTGACACAACCAGGAACTGTTGTGCTAAGTTGGTGTGCTGAGTTCTAGAACATTCTTACAACAGACACTGACTTGACTCCAGGGCCAAGAACAGCAACTTCTGTGCATCAATGTTTGCTGGGTTCCTCCAGCTGTCTTTGGGTAGTTCTTGCTAAATGCAAACGATTAGCATTTCCTGTTAAAACATTTCTAATAAATAAATGAATACATCATCTTCCCAAGCTGAAGCAGGTCTGCAAGCGGCCTAGGAGCTACTTACTTGGAGCTAAGGACAGACTTGGACCACCCAGCACCAACCCACTGGCCTGGGGCCAAGGCTGCTTTTGTTTGAATTCCTGTATGAGTAACCGCTCAAGTTGACGCCGGCCAAACTCAGTGAAATATTATTTTTAATATTAAATAAATAGATGGTGGGGTGTGTTGATTTTTCTCCTTTCAGTAAATTGCAGTATCATACTCCAGAAGCCAGCTCTTGTATTCAGAGTCCTGCAGATAGAAGGAAGTTCACGTTTTCTTTGACCCCCTCCTCATGGAGCACTTATCTCCCAAGAGACAGAGAAGTCCCAGTTGGGGCTAGCAGGACCCTATTTAGAATAGCTGGAGCTCTGAATGCTAACAAAGCTTGGAAAAGATCACCAACCATTTTTGATAAGTTTTCTAATGGTTTTCTTGCAGTATACAAAAGCATTGTATATAAAAATCAGAGCACACAGACAAACAGTTGAAGTGAACTGTCCAGGGGGAGATGCTTACTGATAAGCACAGCTGAACGCTCATCCTGGGTTTCTCATTCACGTGAACACGTCATACTCAATATGTGTCGACTTGATGGAAATGGACCCACACTATATATGTGTATTTTTTTAACATGGAGTTAATTTGACATCATTTTTCTGCCAATAAGCTCTCTGCTAAAACTCTTAAAGGCCTGCCTGACATCCTGTCTTGTGCATATGCCACCATGGACTCCTCCAGTCCCTTCTTGTTCTTAAGTTTTTTTCTATTATAAATATAACTAGTTTAGAAACAAGCAAACATGCAAACACAAGCAACCCATATCCAAATCTTTGCTTATCCCTTGATTATTTTCCCAGGATAAATTTCTAAGGCAGATTTCTAAGGCTTTGGCTACCAAATGCCAAGCTACCCTCTAAAATGATTATACCCTTTTACACCAACACTAGTAGGTAGTCAAAATATTCCTCTGCTACCTCTGCCACACTGCATATAAGTCTAAAAAAGGAAATCTTTGGCAATTTTTTGTTGTTGTTGGGGGCTGGTGGAGGCAAGCACAGAACCACACATATTGAACAGGAGATGTGGGTAATACATGGCTAGTGAAGGGCTCAGATCAACAAGGACACTGGGATGTGACAGCATCAGGAAGGCTCAGGCATCAGGAAGTGACAAGACCTTCTAGCATTGGGCTGATTGCTGAAGTAAATACACAGAAGCCCCAAGGAGAGCCAAGCTAGAGATACAGGATTTCCCAAAATAGAGTCTCAATGACATTTAATCAGTAGGAAAAGACATTGAAGTCAAGGATATCTTGGGGATACTGGGATTGAGCAATTCAGAACAGTTTCTTGGTAGCGGAATTTCTCTCTACCTGTGGCAGGCTAACGTGTATGCCAGAGTTCCAAGAGGGACAGACAGCATCTGCAATGATTCCTAAACTTATTAAGAATATATCCAGCCCTTCTCCCATCTACTTTTCTTTCTATTGAGCATCTCACAGGTCTAGCACTTGGAGCGACACACTTAGAGAACCCCTCTGATATCACAAGGGGTAGGGAATACTCTCTCACAGAAAGAGTGAGAACGAAAGGTAGGACAGAATTCTTCAATAACTACCGTTTGATGTGTAATATTTAATTGCAAGGGAGTCCCAAAACAGAGAAATAGACAATAGGCCTGAAAAAACCCCAGGGAAGCCAGATATTCAAGTGAGGAATTCTAAAAGTATTTAATTACTAGGTCTTTTATTGTTGTGTGAAGCTTCTTGTGGGGACACAATAGGACATGGTCAGACTGAAATAGATCCTCTCCTCAGCCAGGAAGTCTCTTGCCTACGAGCAGGCACGGCAATCCACCCAAGGGCCTGCTTTTTAGCACACAGGGTCTCCAAAGTGGCAGAATCAATCCCTAAAAGCCTAAATACACTGCATACTACAAGGCTTCAGGAAGCCTTTAGAATTCTACAACAAAGAGACAATTATTTAATAAAGCTTTCTGTTGTTTTTAAAAACTCACAAAGTAACTCATGCTAAACTGAAAGAGACATTTTGAAGCGAAACAGGGCACATAACACCCAGATTTAAAAGCCTCTAGAATTTTTTAAAATTGGGTAGGATTCAAGTAGTTTTGTTAGGATTGACCTCGCGTTTCGCTGGACCAGTGTTTGCCTGCCACCTCTAACAGGTCTCTTTTGGGTGTGTTTCTGCAATCAATCTCTTATCTTGGCTCATTACTCTCTGTTCCTATCTACAGTTCTCAATTCAATGGGACTCATGCTGGACTGTCAGGCTGACCAATAACATTCCAGAAATTTCTGTGATGTCAGCAAATGTAAATCCCAGCGTCTGGTCTGATAGACCCAGGGTCAGTGAATGGAGCTGATTCTATTCTATTCTAAAGGAAAAGGACTTGACATTCAGTTAACCCCATCAACCCAGCCACAGATTGGGAATTGGGCCTTTGTGCTATCAAAAAATAGGACACAAACCATTATTAACTGACTTTGCAATTGCCTCAGGGGTCCGAGTCTGAGGAAAAGAACTTCAACATTAGAAATTTTTCTGAAAGCGTCTGATAACCAGTGGAACTTTTAGAATGGACTTGAATCTCTAAGCTGCATAGCCAGCGGCAGCACACAAGCTTCTGCTCTCATTCCATGTGCCTGTGGCAGACATCTCCACTCCATCATTGCATTCTTTTCCATTGAGCAGTGTTTACCTCTTATTACGGCATTCCAAGCAACCAATGAATCAGCTGCTAAAAACAAAATCAACTTCCCTTTCCTGCTTGGCCCTGTTTTGTAGGTGATGTGTTCATTAGCCAAGTGTGAGGGACAGACTCAGAGTCCCCTGAGCAGAGAAACTTAAAGTCCACTAAATGAAGACCACAGATGTAGACATTCAGGGAACTAGATGTAGAAATACGTGGGAATAAAAGTCTAACCTCTCGAGGCCGGAGAGATGGCTCAGTGGTTAAGGGCACAGATCTGAATTGGATCTCCAGAACCTAGAACCCATGTCAGTGGCTCGCAACCACCTGTAACTCCAGCTTCAAGGGACTCTGACACTTCTGGCCTTCACAAGCACTTGTACATACATGCACAGACACAGACACATGTGCATACATGTAATTTTTAAAGACAAGAAAAATAAGTCTTTAAAAATATGACTTCTCTCCCATCCTCAACGACATGGCAGTTAATGGTAAATACAAATCTCGATTATTTATTTATTTATTTTTGCCTCCTGTGACCCTCTCTTAAGCACAGGTACAAGGATCATACAGAAGGGATCAGAGTGGTTACAAAGTACAGAGCAAGAATAAATCTGGGCTGGGGACATATCCAAAGTTACCTTGAGATAATATGGATGTCACCCCTACATGGCCACAGGGTTGGGGGGTCTTGGTTTCAGATAAGTTCCTCGGAGCTTAACGGCTCAGTGAAAAAGGCAGTAGAGACATTATCCTGTACCCAAGACCAATAAGAAGTTAAATAAAGAAGGCAAGTGAGCAGGAGGTGGCGTGATTCTGTCATCCTGTCACTCAGGGTGCCAAGGCAAGAGGATAGGAGATCAAGGCCAGTCTGTGTTACATCATGAGATCTGTCCCAGAAAAGAAAGAAACAGAAGGTTGTGTGTCTAGGAAGCAATAGAATATGAAGATGAGACTCGGTTGAAAACTCCCAGCCCAGAGCTCTTTCTGATATATGTGTGCTTCTTGTGTTTGGATGTAAGCATCATCAGTCAGACATGCGAGGCCAGGAAATTATTTCAAATGTTTAGGATAAAATGGCCCTACTTGAGATTTTAAAGGAGCCTTTTTTTTTAATTTACAAAAACAATGATACATTAAGAAGCAGAAGGCGTAATTTTCATGACTTTTTACAAGACCTTGTAAAGTTTCAAAGGCACCAATAGCAGTGGCGTTGGCCTTCTGGCCATACTCTGGCCTTGTGCTTTGTTGCTCTGTGCATTTCTGCAGATGTGGGAAGGAGGTGCCATTTCTTTACCAGGATTCCCCCATTTCTTTTTTCCTTCCCCTCTTCTTCCTCCTTGTTCTTTCATTTTTGTTCTTTATTTGGATGGCGGTGCCACAAGTGTCCTAGCACCCAAAGGCAGCTTGCTTGTGAGATTATTTCAGAAGCATGAGGCTGTAGTCAGGCCTGCAGCTACGGGAGGAGCCAGTACTCCCAGGGTGATGTAGAGAGGGATGGGAAGAGACAGAGTCACACCCTGGGCTTAGTCACTCTCATTGGGTAAGGATGGACCTGAATTTGAACTTCTCTGCTCAAACGGGTCCCAAGATACCCATGTAGGTGTATTAGGTGTATCAGGCTGCTGTAACAAAATGACATAGACTTATACAATGAAAATGGTTTAATTTTTTTAGTTTCAGAGGATAGAAGCTGTGATCACTCAAGGGGTCAGCACGGTCAGGCTGTGGTGAGAGTTCTCCTGGAGTACAGGCTGCTACCTTCTTGCTGTGTCCATGTAAGAAAGACGGGGTTTCTACTGTATCTTCCTATAAGGATACCAATCCTTTTGTGAGAGTCCCACCCTCATGACCTCACCCAAACCTAAGCATTTCCCAAAGGCCCAGCCTCCAGATACCATTACACCGGACAGTAGGGCTGCAGCGTAAAACTTTGCACATGGGGGCAGGGACATACAATTTAATGCATAGAAGACAGTCAGGAAAATTCAAGAGTAGCAGAAGAACCAGTTCAATGGGGCTTAAGCAACAAAGGGATTCTGTTGACACAGATAGCTGTAGGTAAACTAGGGTGGGCCTCAGGAATAGCTGCTCTGGAACAGCATCAAGAACAGCCTGTGTCAGGCCATCAAAGACTCAGACTTTCCTAGCATGGGTTTCAATTGAAGACTGACCTTTCTGTTATCTTTTTTTATTAATTTGTTTTGACTTTTTGAAAGTTTCATACATGAGTACCCTGTATTTAGTGTATTTATATTCTTTCTGCCCCTTCCTCTCATTTCCAACCCCTCCCACATTCCCCACAACTCTCTGGAATTAGTGGTCTTTTTAATATTATTATTGTTACACACACAGACTATTGTATTCATTTAGTGTTGCTTATATATACAAGTGTTTAGGACTGACCACTGGGGATTTTATAACCCATCAGGGGGCTCATCCTTGGGGAGTATCAATCCTCCCCCCCCTCAGCTGCCTATGGTTCTTCATCTAGGGGTTGGGCCTTGTGAAATTTCCCTCTCCACTGTGGCATATCAGCTGGTGTGGTCATTATGTAGGTCTTGCTTAGGCAACAGCATTGTTGTGAAGTCATGGGTGCAGGATGGCTGTCATGTCTAGAAGGAGGTAGCTCACAGCAGGCACTCAGATTTTCTGTGTTTTAAAATCATTTCCTGGCTGCCCAGACCCAAATAATCACACAGAAACTATATTAATTACAACACTGTTTGACCTATTAGCTCAGGCTTCCTATTAACTCTTACATCTTAAATTAATCCATTTCTATCAATCTGTGTATCACCATGAGACTGTGGCCTACCAGTAAGTTTCCAGCGTTTCCTTCTCCTTCAGCAGCTACATGGTGTCTCCTAGACTCCACCTACTCTCTCTCTATATGTCTCTGTCAGATTTCCTGCCTGACTTTACTCTGCTAAGCCATTGGTCAAAAGAGCTTTATTCATTAATGAATAAAAGCAACACATATATAGAAGGACATCCCACATCATCTATGATATAGAAATAAATACTTTACATTGGTATAGACTTTGGTTTATTAATACAAGTTTAAGGTTAATTTTGTTACATGTTTATTTCTACTCTTGTTTAAGGTATTATGTTTATACAGTTCATTTAAGCTGTAATGTATAATTTAAAAATCACTGATTAATAGATAATCATCTATAATAGTCAAGCTTATACTCATGTTACTTAGGTTTTTAAATATACAGAGATACATTTCAGTTAGATATCCTTCAAACTTTTCAAAGACATACAGAATATGGCATTTAAAATGTTTTAAGAGCTTAGACTTTTCTCAACAGTGAGACAAGTCTGCTTCTGGCAGCACCAATTACTTCGGAGAGGTTAAGGGGCACTGAAGAAAAAATAAAAATTGCCTTCAGAGTGACAAGGCTAGCCATTTGGGCAAGAAACTACACTTACCTGGACTGCTTGATGGCATGCTATGTAAACTGAACATGCAGAGCCCATAGAAAAATGACTGCTGAGCTTGCCAAAAGAAGGTGAGATGGTCTTTTGGGGTTCCTGCTTCATGAAAGTACTGCCAGACATTCTGCAGGACACAGAAGAAACTGATGAAATTTGTCAGTACAAGGCAGAGCAGATCTTCACATTTCCTGCTTCCCTGAAAAGTCTGCCAGATATTACGGGCCTGTAGGCTGAAGATGGGTGCCCCAATGTTACAAAAGAACTTTGGGTGATTGTCCAGGCAGTGAGATGTCTCTGTTAATTCTAGAGTTTTGGAAGTTGCTTACAATGCACTTCCTATTTACTTAGGCAATATTATATCCTTCTCAGATCTTTGATGGATTTGAAGACATAATTATAATTATAGTTTTCCTTAGTTATGATAAAAGATAAATTAGATATGAA
>LOJH01004115.1:17878-37105 GCA_001685095.1 Ellobius talpinus | reverse complement strand
GAAAGAAAGGTAAAAAGCCCCAAGGCAAAACATAGATGAATAGAAACAGGTTAAACTAAGTTATAAGAGCTAGTGGAACAAGTATAAGCTAAGCCAAACTTTCATAATTAACAATAAGCCTCCGTGTCTTTATTCAGGAGCTGGTTGGTGGCCTAAAGATAATGCCAACTACAATGAGCTGGTGCCCAGCAGCACCAAGGATAGTGGAAGGCTGAGCTCAGGTCTTTCTGCTCTGGACCCAAGTTCTCACTGAAGGATCTGAGGGTCAAACAACGTAAATGGGATGAGCCAGGCATGGTAGGTCCTAGCTACTTAGAAGATGGAAGCAGAAGGATGCTTCTCGAAAAAAAAATTGGGGTGGAGGTAGATGTTATATAGCATATATCCTATCAAGACTGATTAGGAGTCCCTTTCTCTCCACTGGAGTCTCCAAGTGGGTGAGTCTTTCCTGCGCCCCCTTTTCTCAGGCTGCCTGGAAAGGATGAAGCCTGTACAGTTTCTCTCTGTGGACCAACCCCTTCACTTTCTTTTGGGTGTTCTATTCCCAGGGTCTCCTGTGGGGTGGCAGGAATCTCGGTGTGGCCATGCTGCAGATCTGCTACTTCCAACATTAGGCCTTTCTGCCAGGAGAAGCTTATCATAATATGGCTGGCACATGCCCACAGGCTCTAGAGCTGATGTCTGTCATCTCTGTCACATGCCGCATCCTCGTTACCTCCCGATTGGCTCCTTCACAGCTTACCCTCTGTTGTCTCCTCAGTTCTCCTGGCAGGACATTGTCACAGCACACTGTGGGCATGAATCACCTTGTTCTTCAAGGGTGCCCTCCTATAGCTCAACCCCAGCACTCCCAGCAGGGCTAATAAGACATCCACAGAGAGGCCAGGTGTCTCTGAGCAGGACCCACCTCTTCCATGATCTCAGAAAACCAAGAGACCCCCAACTCCGTTGTCATTTGTCAGATGAAAGCAAAGAGAGGTGCCATGAAGCAGCGATCTGGGCATGAAGGTGTGTGGATTCTGCCACCCCTCTGAGGGGGAAGTAGGAAGAGAGGTCAGCCCCCCCAAGAGTGCTAAGGAGGAAGGAAGAGCTGAGGGGGAGCAGGATCCTTCCTCTTCCCTCACCCTGCCCTGGGTAAAGCCAGAGCCACCCTCAGCTGAATTCACTGGGCTCTCTCAGGCTTGTCTCAAGTTTGTCCAGGTAGGTTCGTGGATGGGACAGGAAGAGCATGGTGGCAAGAGGCTTGCCATGCCTGAAAACCAGTCTGGGACAGAGAAGGATGCATGGGCACCAGATCCTCCAAGTCCACCCAGGTAGAGAGCACTCTGATCTCTGAATGGCTTCTGTTGCTTCTGCTTTGCCTTTTGTGAGGGAGCACCATGGGGTCAGCATCTATGGTGCCCAGGGCTCAACCCAGGCAGGAGCCAGGCATCAAGCCACATAGTGCTGCTCTCTTGGAGAAGGAGGCAGCCTGTGCAGTACGGGGCGCAAAGACAGAGCCAGAGCCCATGCAATATGGGCACAGAAGCCACACCAGAGCCAGAGATGGGAGGAGATAGAGCCTGTGTGGTTTGAGTCCTACAATCAGAGCTACAAGGAAGAAGGAAGAGGGGTGGGGAAGAGCACAGCAGATAGAGACGAAGAAGGAAAGAGATGACTGAAGAAGAGAGGAGAGAACAAAAGGAAAACAGACAAGAGAAGAAAGGAGTAGACAGAGGAGGGCAGAGAGAAAAAGTCGACGTGGGAGGAAGACTCCATGTATTCAGTAACCGCCTGAGCACGTGGGAGCAGAGGGTGAAGGAACACAATGTATCCTCTCACCCCAGAGTGGAACCCTTATAAAACCATGGAAGAGGGCTGGGGGCTCAGCTGGGCCAACACTGACTAAAAGTCCTGGCTTCCCCAAGGCCCAGGCCTGACTCATTAGTCTATCTCTGCTCCTCCCTCTCTCTGTTGTGGGCTCCTGAACACTCCCTTCCCCGGTTTTGTGTCTCTTCAGAAGCCCCTCTCCATGTCCCTCAGCCTCCAGAGCTCTGGGCCTAGTCTCTCCCCTTGATGGTGGAAGTGGGTGCTGGAAGCAAGGCTCTGTGGGGGAGGCAGGAAAGGAAGTGGCGGCTGGGAGGAAGGGCTATGCCCAGTCAAGCACAATGGCCTAGTTTTCAGTCCTCTACTCAGGTGACACACAGCCTGCCAGCTCACCGGTTCACTGGCTTAGGACTGTGGCTAAGAGCTCCAGTAATGAGCCAAGAGTCTGAGACCAGGAGCAGTTCAGGAGAAGCAGTCGGGTGAAACGTGGCTCCCAACCCAAGACAGGAGTGGGAGGATGGCCATGGAGCCAGAGGGCCTCGATCAGCATCTTCTAGCCTGTTCTGAGAGCCCTGAGCTTGGATGGAGAAGGTGTTAGCTAAATGCAGCTCTCTGGACCCTGTCCAGATCCAGTGACTTAGAACATTTGGAAGCTGGCCGAGGAGCCTGCATTCTTTATCAGCTCTCTGAGTGGTGTTTAAGATGTGGAAACCAGGGGCGGAGCCGAAGCAAAGGGTAAGGGGAAGCTCAGCCCATTCATTGGAAGCTTTTGCAGTGGGAGTCTAGCCATCACCAAGCCCCAGGGAGCTGCCTTTCCAGGGAGCGGTGCCTTTGTCCTCCCAGGCTATTAGGGCTACTCTGGTGTGGGGTAGTAAGGGACAGAGAGGGGCTGGAACTATGGATAGACACAGCATCTCCCACTCCTCACCCACCTCCTTGGGATGCACCTCTTGGCATCAGAGGTTTATTTTTTTATTTTTATTTTATTTTTTATGTGCATGAGTATTTTGCCTGCATGTAAGGGCAATGTATTTACGCAATTCCCTCAGAAGTCAGAAGAGGGCATCAGATCCCCCTGGAGCTGGAGTTACTGGTTGTTGTCAGCTGCCACATGGGTGCTGGAAACTAAACCCAGGTCTTCCGCAAGAGCAGTCAGTGCTCTTAACTATGGCGTCAGTGTTTGATAGCAGGTACAGTTCCAGGACACTGACATCCTGGAGAGAAATCTTAACATTTTCTGGCTACAAAGCCCCAGCTGGAAGGTGAAAGAAAGAGTTGAGACATGGGGAAGCCCTCACTCTTCCATAATAATCACTTCTTATATAGCTGTGGGTGAGCCAAGGCCAACTCCTAGGACCTGCCCCACCCTCCTCTCAACCCTGATATTCCCTAAGCAAGGCACAGAAGCAGGGTGAGCTCATAGCCCACCTGTGACGGCACCATGGATGTCCCCAACAGTGTCAGACAAGGACGTAGCTCTCTGGCTGGCTTGGAATTCATCTCCCTGTGACCAGCAGTGGCTATTCCACTTTCTACTGAGGGAGCCATTATTTGCTTTCCTGGTGAGGTCTGTGGCCTCCTGGGGGAAGGTGGCAGACTGTGCTGTCTCCCTGCAGTGTGCTCCGGTAGACAGTCATCTTCAGGATTGTCACCTGTGACCCTAACGACATGGATTCGTCAGTATAGATTTCGGCTGGCATCTCTGCATCCTTAACCTTCCTTGTTTTCTTTCTTCATACTTCTACTCTGTAGCATCTGCTAGAGCTTAAAATTCCCCTCCCCATCCTACTTGGTCACCGGGAATCCCTAAAGGGAGCAGACTGTTGACCAGTTTACCAAATCTCCCTGCTGCTGGGCCCCAGAGCAGGTATCCTCCCCTCTCAGCACTGTGCCCCGACATTCTTTTTGGGTCTTCTCATCCCCCAGTTTTACACACAGGTTCTCTTGGGCCCCCTAGCTGCTTGCCTTGTGCTACCACAACTAGGAGAGCAGATTTTTCCAGCTCTGGGAAGCCTCTTTCTTCTGGGGCTTCCCCATGTGCGTATACAGCTCCAGGACTCCAAGCATCAGTCAGGAGGCTCCCTCTGGACCCTGCATATTGCGGGTTACTTTAGGGCTTGTTACATGTTCAGGGTGAGACATTTCCCACAATCCCATGTGCATGAGCACCTGGATCCCACCTGGGGGCACTGTTTTAGAGGTTATGGGACCTTTGGAGCCCAGGACCTAGCTGGCAGATATAAGCCCCTCGGCAACATGCTTTTGGTTCCCTCGCTACTACCCGACCCCCCAAGAAGTGAAGAGCTGTTGTCTCATACTCCTGCTGCTGTGCATGGACCTGCCTCAGTTACTGTGCCTTCCCAGCTTTGATGGGCTGCACCCCAGAAACCAGGAACTAAAGTAAACTTCTCTCCCTTAAGTTACTTCTGTTAAGTGAGGAAAAGAGCAACTCATCATGTCTCACTAAGTATGTAACAAGCCTATGGTCTGGATTTTAGAAGCTATTAACTCACACTCTCTCATCAAGGCCACCACTGGTCACCATGTCACCAAGTTCAATGGACTCTAGTTGTCATCCCAACAGGTATGGGAAGCACTGCCTTTTCCTGGGGTGACCCCTTTCTCTTTCTAGGTGCTCATCTTCTACTTGATCTCTGACTTAGAGATGGCCCCAGGCCTTCCTCCCTGGCTTAAAACCCTTCCTTAGGTGGCCTCGCTGATTCCAGTGGCTCTACTTGCTACCATAGCTGAGCCTTTGTCAAGGTTGTCTCTCACTCTGAGTCCCCTTATTGCTGGGTCTCTGTGGATTATTGCCAATATTTATAAAAAGCCAGTGATAGCTGGGGAGTGAGCAAGATCATCACCATTGCTTCCACATTCCACGGGAGCATGAGTGGCACACTTTTTTTTTTAATAGTTGAGTCATTTGAGGTCTGAATATCCTTATTGGGTGACATTCATGAGAATGTAGGATGTGTTGACTTCTCTTGCATAGATACCAGGCTATGAGTCTTTTGTTTTACCTGACATTTAACAATTTGACTTGCTTAAGTGAATACTTGACAATGTCTAGTTCGATCAATTCTGCAGATGAGACATCCTTAGGTGCAGCATATATCTCAGTTTTAAACTGAAAATATATATACAGGTATCAGGAATTACCTACTCCAGTGTGATGAGCTCAGCACCCAGCACAGTTAGTTATATACAAGGATGAGTGTCCATAATCCTCACCCCCTCAGGAGGCCACTCACGGTGGGTGACACAGCTCTATGCGCTCCTCCCACACCTGCCACAGGCTCCGGGATCCACCTACTTCCTTCCCAGATGCAGCCAGGGTTGTGGCTATGGGCTTGGTTCTTTCTGATCCTCTGCCTTCAAATCATCTTTAAGAACCATCCTTCCAGGATGCTTGCCTGGTCTGCACTGGCTCTTCTGCCTGGTTTTCTTCAGAGCCTTTTGCATCCCCGTGTGAAGGTCAAGTTCCCAGCAAAGCTGCTCCAGTTTTCTCCCGGCTCCCTCCTGCAGTCTTGCCTTCGTGCCATCTAATCTCAACTTTAAACATCTTCTGGTCTCCCCAGCTTCCATGGTTTTCTGGTTTTCTGGACCTGGCTTCTGTCTACTTTAAAAATTCTTTGCATGTTGTTGTTTCTCAGATCTGCTTCGGGATAGGCAAACTGGTCTTGCCTTTGCTTCCCTAGGGTGTATATGAACCCAGTAACTTTTGTATGAAGAGTGAATGAGTGAGAGATTGAATGAAGCAGGACTCTCCTCTTCTTAAAGGTCAGCTGGAAAAGAAGCTCAAGAGCCCTTGGACATTCTACCCAGGGACCTAGGATCACTTAGTCTCCTTTGCCAAGATTATCTGGAACTGACCCCAGACCTCTGCCAGGGAAATATTCTGGAGGATTGCAGACGCTGGGCGGCGAAGCAGCATGGGCCACATAGACTTCTTGCTTCCTCCAGCTGAGAAGGAAGGGAATGTGTGATGAGAGCCAGGGTGTGCGGACATGTGTGGCTTTCTAGAGAGTCTGTCTGAACCTGCCTAATGGATTAGCCAGTGAATCAGGGGTGAGGGTGGGAAGAGAGGGTTTGCTTAGGCCTTCTCCTTTCCTGCAGGCCTCGAGGGGGTGGGCTGGCTGCAAACCTCTGTGTGAACAGGTACACTCTTGCATCAGCCTGCTTCTTAACACTGATCTGCTCACCCAATCAATTTGTGTTGTGAGAAATGAAGCATCCTACACAACTCTGATCAAAACGAATTGCGTCATCTTGGGATCTTTTTTTTTCTTCTTTTTTTCTTTTTAAAGGAGATCAAGACAGTGTCTGGCAGACAAAGGAACCGGTTGGGAGCTGAAAATAGGTAATAGCAACAGCAGGGATTTTTTAATTGGCCAGAAGAGATGGTAAAGATTGTCAGCGCAGCCCAGCTGCGGCCTGGGAAGAAGCAAGTAGCTGTGCTTCAGGGGACAGGAACACGGGATGCAGGAACCCTGCTTTTATTCTGCAGTGCTTGGCTTACACAATTTAATTAAAAATATTCTCATCTGCTGCAGGGTTATTTTTTTCTACTCAGAACTCATAACATGCTCTATAAAGGTTAAGGCCTTTCAGGAAAGTAAATGGGGTCAAGGAAACAGAGTGAGAGGATGCTGACTCAGGGGGACCTTCTGGTGTCCCTGAGATGGCACTGGGACACAAAGGTCTTCTCTGAGGCCACCTCCAAAGGGATACCTGCCAGACGCAGCCCGAGGACTCAGGAATCAAGTACTCAGTTGTAACTACCCAGACCAATGAGAAGTCATCGTGCATGCCAGAACAGATTTTTCTCTTGCTGGACTTGATGGCCTCCCGGTGAGCAGGGGTCACAAACCCCAAAAAGATCTCAGGATCCACTGGTGCTCTTACTGACCCTGGATTACTGGGACCCACCCCCGAGGTTCTCATTCAGTGGTCCTAGAGCTGTGACAGAGACAGCATCACCAGAGAGCTTCTGGGTGATGCTGATGTTGCCAGTCAGGGCACCACACTTTGAGAGGTAAGATTGTGTGCTGTAACAATGTAGGGCATGGGAAGAGGTCAGTCTTCGGGCTGGAGTCTTGTTTCTGCCATGCTGCAGTCTGGCTCAAGTCACTAAGCCCCTGTATGCCTCACTTCCCTCCTCTACAGAACAAACATATGCCTGTCACGTCTTCTGGGTAGAGCTGGTATGAGTCTTAAGAAGATGATGTAGGCAAAGGTCCTGGTGTAGCAGGACTTAGTAAGTAGTAGCTTTCATTGTTTCTGGAGATCAAGCCCATGTTGACGTGCTAGGCAAAGGAGCAGATTCCAAGTCCCTCTTAGCGGAGGTGTTGAGAATACTCCTTCCTACACCAGCAGCTGACTGCCTGAATGTCCGCTATGTGCAAGTGCTTTAACACGCACACCAAGCAGAAGAAACTGGATCTAGTGCAGACCTCTTGAGACTTGGGAATCGTATTCTCCACCCTGCTCTTCCCCAGATGAGAGGATCAGAGCCCAGGAAATTAAGTGAGTAGAGGGGATGGAGTTGTACCTGATTCGGCTCAACTTCCCTGCCACCGGCCAGTGGACAAGCCATTTCTTCTCTCTGGATCCCTGTCCTACCTAGGCAAGGTGAGGACTGCGCTATAGCTGAGTGCCCACAGGGTTTTCCAGGGCTGCAATTCAGAAGCAGAGGTGGATGAGAACCCTGAATGCAGCAGACCACACTTCTCGTGGGGTTGACCATAGACATTGTGGGATTATGGGCTCATTCTACCCCACTGCAGGTCTCAGCCATCTATGAACTATGTGGCTGAGGGGAAACTCCCTAACCTCTCTGTTCCTTGGTTCCTGCATTATTAGAAATAAACACTCCCACAGCGGTTACTGAGATGGAACAAGGCGTTGCATGGGAGATTCCTGGAGTCATGCCCACTGGCAGGCGCATCCTGGATGCCAGAAACAGTGGATGATCTTTATCAGGCTTCATAGCCACTATTCTAGGGCTCCTCGGGCCATGCTGACTCCTTGGAAGTCCCTCCTAGAAGTCTCCTGGTAGATAGGCTGGTTGGAGTTATATAGGGCATGGAAATGACCCCTCCAGAGCTAGGGCCCTGAGAGATTGGGAGGTGGCGGGAGTTAGAAATATCCATTTGTGTAAATTCCCAATGTGTATACCAAAGGGAGCCTCAAGCCCAGAGATCTTCACCCTGTCTTTGGGGACCCCAAAGTCTCCAGTTCAGGGAGTAAGGGACTCCTCAGCTTTCATAACCATTTACTCTTCGAGAGCATCTTTATCCACGTCAGGGATAAGGTGGGATGCCTAGAGAGGTAAAAGGTCAAATCTGAAAAGATACCACTGCTTTGTTTTTTCTCTCACGGTGCCAGGACTTGAACCTGGGACTTTATACATGTTAAGTGCCTTACCATTCGGTTATGTATTATCCCCAGACAACACTTTAAAAAGAGATATCCCTTTGCGCCTCTGGTTGCTAGCAGAGAACTTTTCGAAGCTGTGGAAACAGCACCGAGTCTCCCTACACGGTTCTTTCTCCCTTCATCTAGACCCTGGAAGGGTCTCCTAGGGCCCCAGCCTCACCTTCCTCTCCTCAAGGGAATTCCTCAGGCATGACGTCTGCTCTGAAATTACACACAGTGCAGCGGGCAAGATGTTCTCAAAAGATTTCTTGCTAGCCAGAAAGGAAGGACACAGCCTTCCAAACTGTCACGTATAACAGACAATCTGTCTTCATTTCATAATATCCTGGGAAGAACAAGTCTGTTACACTCTGGCCAACACATGCTGGTGGGAATGGAGTCGTGAAAACCTGACTCCAAATGCTAATTAACGTTTCTTGGAACTTCACAAAGGACCGAGAAAACTAGGAAAAGGAAGGAACATGTCAGAAAGTTCCTGCTGGCAGCTTAGTCCTAAAGCTGCCCTTCAAATTGAAATGATAGACATGGGTGTCCTCCCTGTGCCTATGATTCACATCGGAAAGCATCATCCACGCTAGAAGGGAGACCGCTCACAGCTGGCGCAGAACATTCTCTCATCCGCCGGCCTTCAAATCCGCTGGAGTGAACACTTTAGGAAGGAAATAGAGCAGAGCTAAATTCCAGGCCGTGTGAAAACTGTGGGTGGGTGTGGATGGGGGAGGGGTGTGCCTAGCCCTAAAACATCCTAACCCTGCCTGGCTCCTATGTATACCTGAGCTTGCAAGGTGTCTCTTCTCTACATTCAGAAGGGATGCCTTCAGGATACAGAGTAGTTCCCCCCAGAAGGAGCCACTCCCTCCCTGCTCCTTCCCATCCCTCCCTGGCAAATCCTAGCAAGCGGACATCAAATCTGGTGAGCAGACATTAAACCAGAACAGGAAGAGTCAAGCTTTTCTGCACTGAAATCCAGCAGAGAGGTTCTGTTGCCTCTCAGTTTTAGGTAGGAGAAATAAAAATTGAAAGAGCTACCATCAGAGAATTTCCTGAGTCTCAGGCAGTTCAACTTGTCAACTTTTGCTTTAAAAAGGTAATTTGTGGGGTGGTGGTAGCACAAGCCTATAATCCCAGCATTCAGAAGGCAAAAGCAGGTGGATCTCTGTGAGTTCAAGGCCAGCATGGTCTACAGAGTGAGTTCCAGGACAATCAGGATTACACAGGGAAGCCCTGTCTCAAAAAAAATGCAATTCAGTAGATACTATGACTTTTACATAACAAGATGGACATCAAAAACAAATACCAACATTCTAAAGTGGGCATGGCCCTTTGATACTTTTTATTCTTATTTGATTATAAGCCTAGTAGAAGTTATTCTATATATTGTTACTTTTTATAAAAGGTTACTTTTCTTGCACTGTGACCAAATACCTGACAAGAATCAATTTAAGGTAGGAAGAACTTAATTTGGCTTGCAGTTTGAGGGAACAGAGTCCACTACGGTAAGGAATGGTAGTGGGCAGGCTGGTGGTAATGGGAGCATCAGGCATCTTATCCACATCTTACTGGATCAGGAAGCAGAGAGCTTGGGCTGGAATAAGGACCCGGCTATAACCAACTAGTTCTGCCCTTAGATCCCTGTGACTTTCAGCTAGGCTCCATGCCCAAGAGATTTTACAAAATAGCACCATGAGATGGGAATCATGTGTTCAAACATGTAAGCCTGCAGAAGACATTTCACATCCAGACCATCATGCCTCACCTCTAGCCTCCATTAGGTGCCCTTTTGAAATGCCAAATGTATTCAGTATAACCCTTAAAGTCACTATAGTCTCATAGTTTCAAAATTGCTCAAAAATCCCAAATTCCACAATCTCTTCTGAGATTCAAGACAGTCTCTTATTTGTGAACCCCAGTAAAACCCAAAGACAAGCTTTATATTTCTGACATTAAATGGTGCTGAGTAAACACGCCAGTTTCAAAAGGGAGCATAGGAGTATGGCAAGGAAGGACTGGACCAAAGCAAGACTGAATCTCAACAAGGCAAATCCCAACCCTTGTACCTTCCCGCCTCGCATCCAGGGCTCATGGTGACATCATGACAGTGTCTGTTGTGTTTGCAGTGACTTGATAAGAATGTCATACTCTAATGCTATATGGCCTTGAATCCAGAATCCATTATTTCTGAATCCAGTCTCATTCAAAACTTTAGAATCTGTGTAGTCTCATAGGTCTGAATGTTGTCTCTAAAATGATAATTTCCTTCTGAGAGTCATTCCACCCCCGTCTTCCCTCCTGCGGCTGCTTCTTGGGAACTCAGTGGCTTGGCATGTCTCAGTCTCTGAGGGCATGGGGGGATTTATGTCCTTTTGTTTGGCAGACAGCTATGTACATGGATGTGACTTGCTGAATGTCCTCAGGTAGGGGCAGGGGAGCCATAAAGTACCCCAACAGAGCCTTCCTAGCCTTTGCAAAGCAGCACTGGACAGTTGTTACTGCCTGTGCTCTGTCCAATGGAAGTAAGGAGGAGGTAGCACTTTATTTCATGTTTCCGGGTGGGTGGCTGGGGGGGTGACAGGGAGAGAGAGACCAATGCTCCCAGAGTCCTGGCTCTCTTTATTCTCCATGTGCTCCTGGCTTTTTGCAGGAAGGAACAACTCTGTCTCAGGCACAAACTAGGTGTTTATGAACTTGGTGCATAGGACTCTGTCTGTGGGGCTGAGTCAGTCCAGGGGCTGAGTGTGTCTGAGTTCAGATCCTGAGGTTCTGGGCTGCAGAAGAAAGTGTGGGACATAAGATATCTGTGGGGGTAGCATCACGCCTGTGCTCCATACTCCACTCTTCTTCCCACACCCAAGATGCCAGTGGAAAAGCCTCCGTCTTCCTATGGCCCTTTTACATTCTTTTCTCATCCCTCCCCATCAATGCCCAGGTGTGTAAGTTCCCTGAGACCAGAGCCATGCTTATTCCCACAGACAAATACAGAATCCCAGTCCAAGTCCACTCTTAACACAGAATGCTCACTCAGTGTTTGTTGAATGAATAACCATGGTCATCTCATTCCTCCCTGAAGCCCCAGCACTGCCCTTAAGCCCAAAGGCAACTCTGAGACTCTCTGGCAGGATGACAAAGCATGCCCCCCACCTTTAAGGCAGATGATTCTCTGTCCTAAACCAGTTGCCAACCAGTAAGGGCACCAAGGAATGGGAAAGACGACAGATGTCACAGAACTCAGAGGTGCTTGTGAGATCATGCAGCCCAAATTTCTCATCTTACAGATGAGAAAACGGGACTTTGCAGATGCCTTTCCCATACTACCTAGCACCCAGGAGCAGAGACAGTCAATTCGTAAAATCTACCCATCAGCCACCTCTCACCAGAAATGCTAGTTGATGTGGGTCCAGCTCAAGCCTGGGTTCCTCAGATGCCAGATTAATCCCTGGCCATGTCTTCTGCAGCACAGGCCACAGCAGCAGGCCCAGGTCTGAAACTCTTATCTCCTAGTGACTCATCCATGCCCTACCATGCCAGCTCACCTAGGAAGTGTGACAGTCAGTGTGAGACTGTATTGTTCAGCACAAAACCCGTGTCCTGGATGCTCCAGATCAAATGTGGGCTTGGCACTAGAATGCTGGCCCAGTCGCATGGGGATGGGGGTGACAGAAGAAAACAGACAAAGCTTGTAAGGGGAGCAGGATCACTTGTCTCTCCAGTGGAGTGAGACAAATCACCTGAGAGTGTGAGCCACCTGGACAGAAGGAAGTTAGTGGAAAGGAAAGGGAAAGTTAGTGGAAAGGGGGGAGTTAGTGGAAAAGGAGGAGTTAGTGGAAAAGGGAGAATTAGTGGAAAAGGAGGAGTTAGTGGATAGAGAGGAAAAGACAGAAGGCTAAAGATGGGACATGGCGGAACACGTGGTTTTTACCCTTGCCCTGCCTTGCATGGCATGTCCTGGGTACCTGTATCATTTCCTGGGCATCATTTCAGGACACGCCACCTAACAGGGCTGCCAGGACACAGAAAGGGGAACTGAAGGGAAGAGAAGGAAAGAGAGCAAATGGGAATTGCTGGAGCCGATTAGTTCTCACTATTCTTTTAGGTGTGTAATCTCAGGCCCCAACCCCAGTCTCCAGAGAGGAAAGGGTAGGGCACAAGAAAGAGGAGGACAGGCATTCCCAGGGGCCTAGAGTAGAACTTATGGACCCTCTTTACCTTTCCCAAGGGAGAGGAGGCCCCAAGGCTCTGGTGTTTTTTAGCCAGAGAAGTGCCACCCCTGTCCTCTGGAGATGGAGCTTCTGATCAGGGCAAAACCCAGCATAGTTAAGGAGGTCCCTGTAGCCATCACCCCAGTCATTTACTTCAGTTATGGTATAGGCTCTTCGGTGGTAATTTCGTTGGTTAACTCATGTGTGTGGACTCAGTATTTCCATTTAATAGCACTCATTTCAGCCCCGTTTTCTCCATGTTTTGCCTCTACTAATATGAAAATGAGCCTTGGCGTGGGAATGTCCCGGGGCTTCTGGGACAGGTGCTGAGAGAAGGTAGGCTAAGGGGCCATCCCCCCGAAATGGGCCTGAGCAGCACAATTCATTAATTGTTATTTATATCCCCTCCCCACTGCTGTTTCTCATGCCCAAGGGTGTCCCTGGAGTGTCCAAAGGCTCCAGGTGCATCCTACCACCAAATGAATGACTGCACCTATAGCCACTCAGCTGGCTATAGGAAGCTGGAGCAAGGATTCCCACCTTGGAAGAAATCATGAGAATCCTTGGGTCCAGGGGTATGAAAGGAGGGAGAGCAGGGGTGTGTCATGGGCACTCACTCCAGCACGTCACGGTTGAACTGTCTCTTGCTATTGCCCAGGAACTCTCCTATCATCTGGCGGCTCAGGCCTTTCCGCTGGAGGAGGAAGTGGGCCACGCCGATGGGGGTGTCGGGGATGAAGCCGCGTGAGATCAGGAACTGGATGCCCTTGTCCGGGTTTCTGTAGAGAGGTTGGAGTGGGGAGGAGAGAGGAAGCCAAGGCTGTTTGTGGCTGCTGTCCTGAATCCTTTACCCCCTGGGAAATCTACTTCCCAGGGACCACTAGGGCTCCCCATGGGAGCAACTGTCACCTGAACATCACACAGGGGTGGGGTGGGGAGTGGGGACAGGAATGGGGCTTGAAGGGAGAAGAGGTCTGACTCAACAAGAATCCAGAGCAAGTAGAGAGGCTCCCTTCTCTGTCCCTTCCCTAAGGCTCTGGACAGTCCCTAGAGCCCCCAGGGGGGTGCGGGAGGTGCTTCCTCCAGCCTGCACCTCAGCTGCTCCTGGAGCTGAATCTCACTGGCTCTGAGGAGATAAATGAGCCCTAGAAACCTTTTCTCAAATGCTTGACATTTTCAGGACATCAAGCCTGTGTCTGCTTTCCTAGCAATTCATTTGTATTGTGCTTTGCAAAGGTACCAGCCCATATACAGGAGGAGGGGATGGAACTGGTTCTTCACTAGGGATGGACTGGGAATCACTGTTTTGAAGGATGAGAGTATCTGATTTCATGTGCATCAGGTGGCAGCCTGATCTACAAAAGAATGGATGACTCCAGCCACGCCCAGGTTTACCTCCTGCAAGAGGATGAGCAATGTGCAACCTCCCTCCCTCTTGTGAGCCTGGTTGCTATTCTGTAAAATAGGAGGATGTTCTCTATCTCTAGATGCTGCTGGGAGGATTGCAGGTGAGCTAGGAATGGCTGGACATGAGCATCTTGAGGCCAGGGGTCATTTTACTCATCTATCCAGTACAGGCCTGGCATGCAATAAATAACAGTTGTATGAATAAATGAGTGCAGGAAATGATTCCTGCCCCGGGGCAGAGCTAGGAGGGAATGGATGGGAGAGGGTTAGTGAGTGTCTCATGGACTTTCTGTCTCACAGGGAGGGAGGGGTCTATTTCCTCTGTGTCACCGGGCGGTGTTCTTGTTGCATGGAGTCCTGTTTGGGTCTCTGAGTTACGGCAGTCATTAATTTCTCTCCTTCCATTCCCCAATTCCTTTTCCATCCCACTTGGTTCTCATCCTTCCTGTCTTTCTTTCCTCTTACCTAACCCTCTATCTCATTAAAAATATTTAAAAATAAAATTTTATTGTGGGAGAGGGAATGCCTTCACAGGGGGTCAGAGGGGGGCTCTGGGGAGACACCTTTCTCCTTCCACCTTTGTGGTTGTTCTGGGAGGCAGAGATCAGGTTTCCAGGCTTGCACAGCAACCACCTTTACCTGAGCCTTCTCAGCAGGGACTCTACCTCATTTTCACACTGTCTCCCCCTCTCCACCATTTCCTCATTTTGGGACCCCAGTGTCATAACACTGTTTTCCTAACTTCATTTTTGTCTTCAACGATTCCTGCGTGTGCTCAACCTGTATTTTCCCATTTTCCAAACAACCTCTTCATCTTAAAAAACAATTGTGAAAAACCTATGCTTGATGCGTTGGTCATCGGGAAAAATATAATATATACCTTCTTAAACATTCACTGGGAGCTGCGGCGAGGGGTATCAGCCCAGGCACAAACTGCCTTGAAAGACCCGGAGAAGATGCTGTCAGGACTTGGTACCCTGCAAGTCTCCCCTCGGTCCCTCCCTCCAGTTCTTCTGGGGACTCCAAGCTCACTCACATGTTGAAGAGGTTGAGGCCAATGCGGTAAAGTCGCTTGCGCAGGGTGTCGGTGGAGAGCGTTGGGGACCTGCAGCTGGCTGGGTTCTCGCAGTGGTAGCGCGGCAAGCTCAGGATCACCGCCTGCAGGGCCTCCTTCGAGGTAGCGGCAGAAACCTCTGAGCCAGATTTGGCGGACTTGGTGGATGCGCTGCTACTGCTCAGCTGCTCAGAGTTGTCACCCGCCTCGGCCCCTTTCCCTGCCTGCCCGGCCTCTTCCTCTTCCTCTGCTGCTTCCTCGGCCACCGCCTCCTCAACCACGGCCTCCGCAACCACCTGTTCATGTGCGCCCTGGGCTCGGCTCTCCACCGCTTCTGAATTCTCACCTGGGGGTTCCTCCTGTTCGGAGGCTGGGGCTTCCGAGACCTCCTGAGCCACAGCATCCCCCTGCTCGGTTTGGCCGGCCCCTGGCTCAACTGTGGCTTGGGTGGTCTGTGCGCCCAGACAGTTGGCCACAGATAGGGCGGTGGAGGAGGAAACAGAGATGTTCTGGTTAGCGATCTGCACCGTGACATCCCGGAAAGCCATCATGAGGGTACCGCTGTGACCCTGCGGCAGGCCGCTGGCCTCATCTCCAGACCCTGGGCCACTCTCGGGCTCCCGCGCCTCGGTTTCCAGGCCTGGCTGTCCTGCACTCGGGTGCAGGGCCTGGTGGAGCTGGTAAGCGCCACTCTCTTGCAAGGAGCACATGGTCTTGAGACTCCAGGTGCTGAGGGCGTCGTCGATGGACTTGGCCAAGGACTGCACCTGTTCGGTGAAGGAGTCCTCCAGCTCGGTGAGCGACCCTGCGAAGGTGGGTGGCAGGGAGGGCGTGCGCCCCAGCGGCAGCCCCAGGAGTCCGCAGCCCTCCAAGAGTGCCTTCTCCGCTACCAGGCTTTCTGCTGTGGGCGCCCGCACTTTGCGCAGCGAGATCCGCCGGGGCAGGCGGCTTTCCAGGAGCGAGTTACGGATCTTCTCAAAGTTCTTGCTGAGCTGGTATTGGCGGAAAGCGGTTTGGATGGTGCACGCGGCGCGTCGGGATACCAAGTGGCCCCCGTATTTGTGTTCTAGCATTTCAATCTGCAGCAGGGACAGAGAGAAGGGCTCAGTTAGGGAAGGTGGAAATAGTATGGGTTAGATCAGTACAGTCCAACACAGTCCCCAGTGCACAAGGTGGCTTTACTGGTTGCCCACATCGGAAGACCCCAGACCAGACATGCCTGATATGCCAAGTCCTTGGCAAGACTCCGAGAGGCAAGATGGAGGATTACACTCAGGTTTGGGGAGGTGCCTTGTGGCAGTGGACAGAGGTGCTGGGATGGAAGTCCCGTTTATCTAATCTCTTAATTATTAAAGAACGTTTACATCAGAGGTGCATGTAGAAGTATGTAGAAGTAAAATACATTTCCCGAATTTCTATTGAAATTACAGTAAAATGCACTAGTTAGCATGATATTAATATTAAGAAAACATTAATAAAGACGGTTGGAGCTTGGTGATGGTTGTATGGGAGTTTATTACATAGTTGTTTTCCGCCATGCAGCATAATTTAAAATAATTAAAAATGAAAAATTAAACAATGATGTTAAGATCAATCAATCAAACAAACAAACAAAAAAACTCTTGGCGCTCACTTCAGTGCACTGGGGTTCTTCTGTCTCCCTGGGAGTACCAAGAGCATGACATCTGGGTTTGATTGTCTTTGCAAGGCCAGTCCCCAGTCCAGATTCAGGCACAGGGGAAGTGGTCAATAGATGTGAACATTATGAGAAGGACAACGGCCCAAGAGTAAGCTCCCCTCCAGGGAGCATGATTCAAATAACCCTTGTATGGATAGGAGCTGTGTAGCAAGGTCCTCACCTGAGCATTGCTCCCGGCATCCCCGCGTTCAGGGTTTACCTCACTTCCTTCAGCTCTGCCCTCCATCTCTGACCCCGGGCCCCCAGCCCCACTTTGGTTGTCATGTTCTTGCTTTCTCTACTTTATCAAAACTTCTCAAGAAAGGACTAGCGGGGACATTCCCCCTGTACCACCCCTGCCCCACCCCCAGAAGTCACTGATCATTGAACCACGCTCCTTGGAGAGCTTTGACTTTAGCCAAAGGGCCAGGCTAAAAGTAAGGAGATAGGCTTGGTTAGTATCGCAGGCTCCCCGGTAAGCCCCTTGAATCTTGTAGGAGTGAAAATTTGTACCTGAAATTATGCTCTTCACTTATCTTTACCCTCCACTTGCACACTCTCCTTCTGGAGCTAAAAGTCTACATGCATGGACAGAGAGTCGCTACAGAACTATTCCCACGTTCTCCGGGAATACGGATGGGGGCGGGGCTGGGGGGAGCACAGGTAGATTTATCATCTACGAAGCAGATGGAAAGGCAAGTCCATCCCTCAATATAGCATTGTAACCGGCTTCCTGATCTACTCAGCCCACCAAAGGCTGTGTCTGAGAGGGTACAGGCTCTAAGCATTAGGGAAGCACTCCAGTGACATCGGATGCATGTATTTGTTACAGGGGAGTCTTCAAGGCGATTTTAAAAAGCATATCAGAATGGACTTGGGGATGTAACTCAGTGACAGAGGCCTTGTCTAACTTGTGTAAGGCCATGGGCGTCATCCCCAACGCAGTTTTAGAAAGACTCATACCAAGTATGTTGTCTATCAAATTACTAAACACTTAGCAGGTTAAAATAACACATGCTTATTTTCTCAGGTTCTTTACATCAGTAGTCCAGACACAGTTCAACTGGGTTCTCTGGGTAGGGCAGTTCCTTTGGAGGACCTGCCCACCTGGGGCAAGGCTGCATCCCTGTTCTAGGCCTCAGTGGACATGCTAGAATCAGCCCTGAGAACCCACGAAGCCATGATCTTCTTTTCTGCCTAGTATGATGGATGCCTGCAAGAGCCAGAACAGATCCCTGGGGCAGAGAGCGAGGTTTCTTAGAGGTACCCGTGGAACTACATAGAGAAACCAAGTAGCTACCTTCCAGCTGTGTGGTAGGCGGAATTCCAAGATGGTCCCAACGAGTCCTCACCCTGTGGTGTATAATTCTCCCCCTTTGAATTTGAGCTGGTCTTATTAATGTGATAGACATTATCCCTGTGAGTTTCCAGTATATTTGAAACCTATTTCCAACCAACCGACTGTCAGTTAACAAAAGGGAAATCATCCTTGTGGAATATTTAACTATGTAAAGATGTGTTATATTTGCTTATGCTGTGGAATATGACTTTAACTGTGGAAAGGTGTGTTACAGTTGTGTTTGCTGCATCTCTCTAATGATGTACATATGTGCTGCATTTGTATCACTTTGCCAGCCTAAGGCACCTGAGAGGTTTAATTAAAAGCTGACTGGCCAGGAGCTAGGCAGGAGAGGGATAGGCAGGGCTGATGGGAAGAAAATAAATAGAAGAGAAGAAAGAAGAGGGTGAAAAGAATGAGAAAGAGAGGAAGGAGAAGAGAATGGGGGAGAAAGAAAGGGATACCTCTAGGACCAGAAACCAGGCAGCTGCCAGACAGACAGACACTGGAGGAAGCAGGAAAGTAAGACGTAGAGAAAGAAAGGCAAAAGGCCCCAAGGCAAAGGATAGATAAAGATAAACAGGTTAATTTAAGTTAAAAGCGCTAGTCAGAGGAGGCAGGAGAGATGGCTCAGGGGTTAAGAACATTGATTGTTCTTCCAGAGGTCCTGAATTCAATTCCCAGAAACCACATGGTGGCTCATAACCATCTATGGTGAGGTCTGGTGCCCTCTCTGTCCTGCAGGTACACATGCAGACAGAACAATGCATACAAAATAAATAAATAAATCTGAAAAAAAGAGCTAGCCAGAAATGAGCCTAAGCTAGGCCGAGTATTCATAACTAATAAGAAGTCTCTGTGTCATGATCTGGGAGCTGATTGATGTCCCAAAATAAAAAGCCTGGTACAGTCCTGGTGGGTCTGATGCAATTGGGTAAACCTTTTAAAATAAGGCACAACCTAGGGTGTATGATTTCTTGTGTGCCCCAAAGGAAGAAACTGCCATGTTGCGGAGAGTTAGATGAACAGCACCCCTTTATCCCCACTTTTAAAATCCTTTCTCAATGACCATGACAAACTCACTGAAGGTCTAGACTTTGTATCTCTTTCCCACTGGTCCATTTCTGCTTCCTGGAGAAACCAAGACCCAAGAGTGTCTTAGCAGGTGATAGGATTCCATAAGCAACTGAAAGAAGATACCTAAAAAGAAACCTGTTACCTAAGATAGTTCCAAGACGGTAAAGAATCTATCTGCTGGGGGCTGGAGAGATGGCTCAGAGGTTAAGAGCACTAGCTGCTCTTCCAG
>LOJH01004115.1:6363-17504 GCA_001685095.1 Ellobius talpinus | reverse complement strand
TGTGTGTGTGTGTGTGTGTGTGTGTGTGTGTGTGTGTGTGTGTGTGTGAAGTATTGAGTTTTATTGGGATTACTTACAGGGACAGAAATAACTTAAAGACAGGTGTATCATCAAAGCCCACCCCAGCATGGATGACAGCTCACAGAGCTGGAAACTGAAGTACTCTGCACAGCCTGCTGGCAGCACAACAGACTGGAGAGCATCCTCTCCAGCTGCCTCTGGTCTAAACTTCTTCCTGGTAGCCTGGCTGGTTTCTGCTTGTTTCAGGTTAGTTGGCCTGATCTCAAAAGTCTTCCTGGCAGCTTGGCTTGTCTGAGTGACTCTCAGCACTATTGTGAGAGTGCATGGGAGGTAGAGGCGTAGTGAATCTGCTCAGTTTRAGGGACTTCCTGAAGCTATCTTGAGTTGTTTACCTTCTGTTTTAGGGAACTTTCCTAAAGGATGGAATGTCTTAATCTTGGAGGATCCTTATACAACAGGGTAGCAGTAAGTAGTGATTTGTGGTTTGAGATGGAATAATACCTTTCTATCCTTTTGTATCCTGTGAAGGAAATGTGGCGTGACAATTGAGAACATGTTGAACTTTTTAAAGAACATTAAATTTCTGCCCTGTAGGTAAGTCTTTAGAGCATATTCTTGAATAATGATTGATTTGAGAGGGTCCAGTTCAGTGTGATAGTGCCACATCCCTTGGTAGATATCCCTGAACTGTGCAAGAAAGCAGGCTGAGCAAGCCATGAAGGAAAGCCAGTAAGCAGCATTTTTCCATTGTCTCTGCCTTGGTTCCTTCCTCTAGGCTCCTGCCTTGGCTTCTCGCAGTGATGGAACATGATCTCTAAGCCGAATAAACCCCTTTTCCCAAGCTGCCTTTGGTCATGATGCTTATCACAGCAATAGAAAGCAAGCTAGATAATTATCATCATCCTCTGAGGCAGAAGACTGGCCAAAATGACTCCAGGAGGGTACACCTTCGAGCTCAAGGTCTATACTGTTTGAAGAACTCAAATTTAGATTCTTGTTCCTGTCTTACCAAGTCCTTCCTACACATTAAAGTTTAAGTATGGTTCAAATCTGAAGTGTCTCCTAGTGGCTCATACTTTGAATGCTTGTCCCCCAGTTTGTAGCACTGTGGTTTTCTTTGGCAGGGGTGTGGAGAGTGTAGAGCCTTTTAAGGAGGTGAGCATCTATACGGTAGAAATAATAAGTAAAGACAGGTTATAGCCAGCCCTTCCTCCTGTCATGCTCTGTTTTCTGATGATGTGAGCAGCCCCACCACGATGATGCTACGAAGCTTCATCTGCAGTTATGGACCAAACCCTCACAAACTGTGAACCAAACTACATCTTTTTAAATTGTTTCTCTTAGGTATTGTAGTTACAGCAACACAACTGGTACAGAAAACGGATGCCACAGAAGAGCTTGGTACTGTAATTAAATCTGGCCATGAGGTTCTTAGGCCTTTGGAACTGGTTTGTCGGAAGCATTTGGAAGATTTGGAGAAGGGAGTTTAAGAATCCCTAGAATGCTGTTTGCAGAGATTAATCAGTTGATGCTTGCAGGGCTGGAATGCCGATGATATTGTAGATAGTAAAAAGACTGTGCTCATAAGATTTCAGACGGGGAACAAGGACTCTATCGGGAATTGGGCTACTGCCTTTTGGATACAGTGGAGAAACATTTTGTTTGCATCCTGCCTGTACCCTGAAATTTTAAGTGAGCCCGAATTAAAAAGTTTAACGGGAATTTCAAGAAAGCATAGGATTCAAGTTGGATAGGGTTATTGTTGAGCACTTTTAGCCAGGCATATAGTCACAATTTGGAGCAAAAAGCAGTTCAGAAAGATACAAAAAACCTTGTCCAGAATAGCAGCTGTGCTGGATGGTTTTATGTCAATGCCACAAACTAAAGTCATCTGAAAGGAGGGACCCTCAATTAGGAAAATGTCTCCATAAGATTGGGCCATAAACAAGCCTGTAAAGCACATTTTTTAAAATTTAGGGATTGATGGAGGAGGGACCAAACCACTGTGGGTGCTGCCACTTGTGGTCTTGAGTTCTATAAGAAAGGAGTTTGAGTAAGCAATGAGGAACAAGTCAGTAAGTGGCACCCCTCTGCAGCCTCTGAATAAGCTCCTACTTCAGGGTTCCTGCCCTGTGTGAGTTCCTGCATGGATGTGGGATTCCCCTCTGTATGCTGTGAATATGTTTTATTACCATTGGTTAATAAGGAAGCTGCGTTGGGCCTATTGCAGTGCAGAATAGGGCAAGGTGGGATTTCCAAGCAGATAGAGATGAAAAGGAGGCAGAGTAAGAGAGCTGGAGCCTACCAGAATGTTTCGGAACCTTGCAGTAGGCCACAACCTTGTGGTGATGCACAGATTAATAGAGATGGGTTGATTTAAGATTTAAGAGTTAGCTAGAAATATGCATAAGCTAGTAGGCAAAGAAGTGTTGTAATTAATATAGTTTCTGTGTGATAATTTTGAGTCTGGGCTGCTGGGAAACGAATCAGCAGTCTCCTCCTATGCTGTCCTTCCTGCTTTCCATGATGAACTGTTTGTTATATGGAACTGTGAGAGAAATAAACCCTTTCTTCCCCAAGTTGCTTTTCATCATGGTGTTTCATCACAGCAATAGTGACCCCAACTAAGATACGTTTAAAGTGGCAAGACCACCCACTGGAGGCTCCAGGGTGTAAAACTGAAACTCATCCAACAGACTTACCTTTGAAAAGAGAGTGCCACGGGGCCCCTCAACTTGTGAAGGACCTGCCTAGAGAGCTATTCTCCCAGGTTTAACCACACAAACCCTCAGAGGCTGTTGTAGTCATGGTCTAAAATGGCCTGGCTACTGCTGATGCTCTCGGCACAACTTGGCATCGTTTACCTAATTGGCATCATTTTGTAGGCATCAAGACTACAAGAGTACCTGAAGTCATGGAGGCTTGGACCTAGACTTCCTAGTTCAAGGAAGGGCTGGAAGGTCGATGGGGTCATAGCCCCACCTTAGGGAGCCCCTGTCAGGGAGATGTGTGAAACTTTGCGGGTGAAAACCTGAGATACAGTAAGACCTCAGAATGCTAGAGATGCCAGGAGCATGGAATATTTGTCTGCCCAGGAAGGTTGCAGGCACTGGTAGAATCAGTCCAAGAAAGAGGTCACATGGATTGCAAGTGTCCAGGCTGCCCAGGGGTGCTGGAACTCAAATGATACCACCATTTCCAGCAAGCTAGAAAACTTGATACATTCCCTAATGAGTTTTGGTCTTGCTGTAGCTCTGCCTCTTGTTTCTGTAGTCTCATCTCAACCCCCCCTTAGTTTGGAATGAGAATATTTACTTTGTGTCATTACCGATCAGAAGTATGTAACTTACGTTTTAAATAGAGGTTCATAATTTAGAGATTGCTTTTGAGTTGTTTTTTTTGTTTGTTTTTGTTTTTCGAGACAGGGTTTCTCTGTAGCTTTTGGAGCCTGTTCGGGAACTAGCTCTTGTAGACCAGGATAGCCTCAAACTCACAGAGATCCGCCTGCCTTTGCCTCTCGAGTGCTGGAATTAAATAAAGGCGTGCGCCACCACTGCCTGGCTCGCTTTTGAGTCTTAATGTGATCCTGTAGTGTAGAGCTCCCCCAACTTTTGGGGGGAATATATTCATTGTTCATAGTGTTCCGTTTCATAAAGACAGTTATTTTCTAATATATCATGTACTTTGACAGTATTTGCTTCCTCTCCCTTCCTCTCTTTTGTTCCTGCTCCCCCAAGATCTGGGCTTGTGAATGGTGTTGGAATTGTTAAGTCTTGGATAAGCTTATGCCTAAATTCATTTTGTATTATGAGATGCCATAGATAGAGCATTTTGACTTGAATGGTGGCCCCCACAGGCTCATATTTTAAATGTTCCTTCTTGAGCCAGTGGTATCATTTTGGGACATTACAGATCTTTTTGGAGGTGGAGCCTAGCTGATTATAAGGGGTGGACCTTTGAAGGTTACACCCAGAATCTGGTTCTCTTCACAATCTGATCTGCAATGTTGTTAAGATGTGACCCTACCATGTGACCCTACCCCCGTGGAGTAAGGTGCTTACTCCATGCCTTTCTTGCTGTGATGGAACTGAAACTATGACCCCCCCACCTCTTCTCTTCAGTTGTCTCTGAGAGCCGGGTGGTCACAGTCATGCAAAGACATAATGGAAAGAGAGCAAAGCCAAGCACTGTGAACACAGAGACTTCGCTTGCCATTTTCACTGCTTGGTCCCCACTCCTTGGACAGTCTCTAGCACACAGTCAGCATCCTATGTAGTGAGTAAACGAGAGAACAAATTCCCAGGTTGCTTTTGTGACTCTTAAAGTCCCCGTCTGAGGCAGAGCAAATGATCCCGCAGCATCTATCTCCTTTGGGCTTTCCCTCATCTTTCTGTTTCTTACCTGCATTTCCAACCTCCATCCGTCTATCTGCTGCTTGTCTCCTGCCTTCAGACCGTCCCCCAGTTCTCTATTAGACTCTTCTACCCACAAGGCACCAGCTAGCCTTCTAGTTCCCACTGAACCTCTTGGAGGAGTAGTGTATTCTCAGCCCCCTTTCCAAAAAGTCAGACTCCTGATCTGCCCTCTTGCTCTGCCCCTGGGTTCTTTGGTTTCTATGAACCCTACAATTTTGGAGGTCCTCCAAAGTGATCCCCAAGAAGGCCAGCTATGTGGCTTCATCAGCACCGGCTTTTTTATACCTCCTTTCCCCTCCTTTCTGAAACTCTTGATGCTCCTCCTTGAGACTCCTTGACACTCAGAACCCTTGTCCCCAGTCAGACTATCAATCCCAGACTCTAGCTGCAGAGTCCCTATGCCAGCCAATCACAAATTATGTGCATACCATTTTCAAATCTCTAAGTACATTTCAGTTTTTTCCCCCTAGCCATTTCAGAGCCTCCTCCATGGTTTCCATGTTGGGAATCTAAGAGAGCAGCTTTATGTTGGCTGATACTTAGCAACTAGTTAAGAGGAGAAGCGTCCCGGCGAAAGCCTTTGTCAGGACTCTAAACAGAATCCTGTTCGCTGTCTTCATACCTTGCCCACTCTCAGAATGCCACTCTGGTAACCCGATGAGCAAACCTCACACAGGGAAATGGCTCCTTGTTGGTCTTCTGTGCTGGTGGACCTTGGGCATGTCTGGGCCACTGCACAGCCTCTCTTCTCAAGGTACATATATTCCCCTCTCTTCAAGACCTGTCTTAAATGTACCTCTTCCAGAAAACCATCTTCCCCTGCCAGCCTGCCAACACAGAATGTTGTTCAAACTGGTCTTTGACACTCTGTTTTTCCATAAATTTTGGGGCATATTTAGACTACCCACCCTCTCTTTGTTTACTCTTCTCACCCCAGGTTCTATGGGGCCATCATTTATTCGAGACATTTGCTATGTTTCAGCTACCCGGAATACTTGAGCAGTGCCTAGCTGCTCATGGAAAGCACAGAACTTCAGTTGTTACTTCATTACCCTCTGCTCCAATCATTTGCACAGCCATTCCCTACTGGCTCCAGCTGTTTCCAGTACTGCCTTCCATCCTTTAAAGCTACCCATAATGCTTGCACCTCTTGCCTTGCTCTGAGCTCTCAGCAGTCCCATACTGCCCCTCAAAGACATCCCTTCTGCCTGGGGCTGGACCAGACTCATGGCTGGAGTTTAGTAAATGCCCGTGGTCATGAGCTAAAGTGAACTCTTTCCTATGCTTGGGGAAAATAAAAACCCAGACTTTCTCCCTGATCTAGGCTGGGAGCCAAATTCTCCATTCTTCTTCCCCCTTCATATTGCCAGACAAATTCTCATAGGACTGAGGAGTTCTGCCGTGCTCCAGGTCAGGCCCACCCAGTCATCCCAATCCTATTCTTAACAGGGTCAGGCAGAGAGCTGAGAGGTGAGGGGACAGCCTGGATGCTGGGGGACAGAGTGGGCTGGAGTGCCAGGGAGGGTGGGATGATCAAGGAGCAAGTCTGTTCACTTCTCCCTGAGTCCTATGATTCATGGGGAATTAACTGTGGCCTGTCTGCTCCCAAGAGAAAGATCTCTTAGCTTCCGCTAGGAGCGAGGGGTTCTCACTGTCATTGGAACATGTTCCCTCTTTTCAGAAGCCGGGACAACCGAGTTTGATGAAGGTCCTGAGAGAGGGCAGCAAGTGAGGGTGGAAAAGAGGTGTTTGGTGGGGGAGGGGCACAGTGTTGAGGAGTCTGGACTGGGTGAGGGCTTCTTTCAAAAGTGAGGGAGGGGGCTGGAGAGATGGCTCAGAGTTAAGAGCACTGGATGCTCTTCCAAAGGTCCTGAGTTCAATTCCTAGCCACCATGTGGTTACATGGTGGCTCACAACCATCTGTAATGAGATCTGGTGCCCTTTTCTGATCTGCAGACATCCATGCAGAGAGAATGCTGTATACATAATAAATAAATAAATCTTTAAAAAAAAGTGAGGGAGGGTTTCTTCTGGTTTGATGTTTCTCAGCTGAGAGCATTAAAGCCAGTCATGTTATGTGTCTCTGGAACTTGGCAAAGGAAAGTCAGACATCAGCCTGAGAGCAAGAGACCCCATGTGCAGGGCTGCACTATGACAGGTCAGGCTGTGTGCGTTGATTGGTGGAACCAATACAGTTTACTGTGATGGGCAGAGATGGGAAGCTACCAGCTCAGGCCACGGACTGTGTCTTGGTCTTCCCATCCATGATGTGGTACAGTGACAATATGCAAATCTGGGAAGCAATGCATGGCAAAGGCTTTGCACTCTGCCTGACAGAGAGCCAGTGCTTAGATAGCCCTAGGTGGCACCTACATGCGCACCACAGGAAGACTCATTCTGTGACCAAAATGGTTGTGTGCTTTGTATTATGGTGTTACCAGGACCAGCAGTGAGCAGAAGGCAGCAGTGACACCCTTCTCTGAGAATGAAGCCGAGTGGGGCACCTCCTGCGTGCGCAGCCATGTCTTCACTCCTATCCTGACAGCCTGTCCTCTGGTTCCTTCTTACTCAGGGTAGAATCTCACCTCTGGAGTGAGAGGGAGCCTAGAGACACTTCAGTACAGCACCCGAGTTCACAAGCGAGGAAACTGAGGCTCAGGGAGACCTAGTCAACCACTTCTTGGCCAGGTGCCCTGGGGTGAGGCTGAACTTTGTAGATTGGGATGTAGAAGATATCCCAATAAAGGGGACAGACTGTAACATCTGTGGAGTATGGATTGGGGACAATGCCTGGATGCTTCTGACCAGACCTCTATGGCCCTGAGGTTTGGTCAGATCAGGGAGCTCTACAATTTGGACAGCCAGCCACGATGGCCTCTTCTGCAGCCACAACAGAGAGCAGCGTGCAAACTCCTTGGAGAGCTGGAGGATTTGGGAATCACACTGGAACCTCTATAGTACAGAGGGTATGGAGTCTGTACCCCTGCCACAGTGGCTTTACTGGAGTAGTGGCTTTCCTCATACCTATGGATCATATATGCTTACACTCTCTGTCTCTCTAAATTGCAACCCAAAGGATCATTTCAAAAGGTGAGCAGACCAGGGAAGAAGGGGCAAAGGGTGTTGGAGTAGTGTCAGAGGACCCCTTCCTGAGGCAGGGTCTTGGGGAAGGGGTTAGTGAGGTGCAGGGAAGCTTGGGGCAGATCTCTTTCACCCACTCATTCCCAGGATGAGCATTTCCTAGCATCCAGGGACTGTGCTGAGCGCAGGAGAACAGTGATGGCCAAGAGCAGAGCGGCAGCTAATGTACCACTCTGGGACCACTAGCTCTCCATGTGGACTGTACTATGAAGTACAATCCTTGCCCGCACCCGCACCCCGTGAGTGTTCAAAGCATAATCCGCTCAGCTCTGCCAGGGCCAGAGAACAACATCGTCTGTATTGTCTGTATGAGTGGGACAGCTACGGTACAGCAGTGTTCGTCAAGGTGCTCTTTACAAGGGCTCACCCAGCTTGGGGCTTCTGGATGAGACAAGTATACGCTGAGACCACCCGAGAAGCACAGTGGAGCCCGCTTAGGTTCAGCGCTTCCAGTGGAGGAAGCATTGTGGATGGAGGGCCAGAGGCAAAGGCTGGCCAGGGGACGCAGGGGCTGTGAATAAGAGCAGCAGGGCCCCCGGTGTAGGCTCCGGTCTGCGGCAGGGGAGCCAGGGAAGCTTTTGTACGGCACATAAAGGCAGCCATCAAGGGTTTCAAGCGGAGAGCCGCAGTGATTAGAAGTGCACTTTGCAGAGATGACTCAGAGTCAGGTGGGAGAGGCAGAGCTGACGCTGGAGCTGGCAGGAGGTGACNGGGGGGGCAGGAGAGAGGCTGGCCTGGCTTCCAGTGCGGCGGTGCACAGGGTCGGGTTTGGGGGATGTTAGGGGCACTCTCTGTAAGGACTGAGGATGGAGATGATATGAGGTAACAAGGAGCCAGAAAAACGCTACTGGGTCTGGATTGGCTGACAGGGAAACCTGGGAGGTCGAGGAGAGGGGAGGCCCACAATCCCAAGCCTGAGAACTGCCAGATTTCATACGATTGTGGGTAACCACAGGGTCAGAATACCAAACCCTCTCTCTATAAGAGTTCTAGTTAGGACCCGGCTTAGGCTTCTTGCTCATCCCTCTTCCTCTTCGTCACGAAGTCTTCCTTCCTCCTTTTCATTCTCTGAACATCTTCTTTTGAACAACATCATTTGAATTTTCCTGATATCTTTGACATTTCCATACATTTAAATTAACTTTTTTTTTTCAAGACAGGGTTTCTCTGTGTAACCCTGGCTGTCCTGGAACTCCCTCTATAGACCAGGCTGACCTTGAAGTCAGGAATCCACCTGCCTCTGCCTCCCACCTGCTGGGATTAAAGGAGCACGCCTCCATTGCAATGACTTAAATTAACTTTTAAGTTGGCCCAAAAGCAATGAGCATTTTCATACTTCTTTTTCTTCTATAGTAAAAAGGGCTTTTACTAATTTTAAGACACCCCTTCCCATGGTTTAATTTCACCTCACTGTGGTGCTGTAGATTGAACCTAGAACCCCGCAAGCTACATGAACGTTCTACCACAGAACACAGTCTTACTACCAGGTTCTGTGCTGGGTACGGGGTGGGGGTGGGACATGATGAGAGGCCAGAGAAGCTTCCAGAGAGGTGAGGAAACATCTGGAAAGTAAGAGGCCAAGGGAGGAGAGCTAGGAGGACGGAGAACTATGGAGACAGAAGCAAAGGGGAGCATGCAGAGTCCGGAGATACATGCGGGGTAGCTGAGGCCCAGAGAAGGCAAACAGCTTGCCCAAGGTCACACAGCTCTTTCATAGAGAAAAGAAAAGTTCAGTTTGCTGTAAACATGGGCCATGTTTCAGTAATCTCGCTCTGGCCTCAATCTTCCTTAGCCCCCTGCTCCTCATGCCTACTCTACCTACGGTTAGTCTAGAAAGATACAAAATCCAGGGGAGGGCGCTGTCTCTCAGGCTGAATGGCCTGAAATGCAAACCTGTTAGAATTTGATGGAACACTACTGGGTCACCAGTCCCGTCCGAGTCTGTCACAGCCCCCGTTTCCCATCAAGTCACCTAGCACTTAACTAACTTCCGCTCAAGCCAGGTTCCCCTGAGGTTGATGGGATATGACCCCAATCCCTCTTCTGGGGTGGGCAAGAGACTTGACCTTTCTCCTTGGTGCCCTTCTGCTTGTTGCTTCATGTATCATAGTTACTAAAAAATGATACCCACTCTATAAGTACTTGTTACATTCAAAACACTTGGCTGGATGCTGCGGGAAGGTACAAAAGATGGTTTCTGCCTTGGAGGAGTGGAGAGACCCATGGAATTTTGGGGGTGTTTACAGATAGCCCTTCATCCAGACCACACTGTCTTGATTCTCCTAGATTACTGCATCTAGTAATAAAGAGACCAGGATGGCACGGGCCACGCATCTATACTATTCTATCAGTTTAATCCTTAAGCTAAAATGTTCTCTGTCTATCAGTGTCTCTATATTTTTCTGGAAGGATAGAAAATGCGGCTCATCACTTTCCTGCACCTCAGCCCTTCCGTATTTCAAACTATTTTCTAATCTATGGTTTCTTCACATGACACAACCTGCTCTCTTTTCCTTCTTCAGGGACCTCTGGAGTTCTCATTTGCCATCCAGAATGCAGAAGGGTCAAAGATCCCGAGGAGTGTGTGGTTCAGGACTGCCGGCTAGCCACCACATTGTCCTGTGGTTTTATGGTTTTATGCTCTGAAGGGTCCCGGAAGGCTGGGTGTAGCTCCCTCACTAAGAGCGGAAGTCTGTGAGCTTACGCTCAACCAGAGCCCCAGGCTGCTGCTCCAGGGCCGTGTTCTCACCCAACACAGAAAATATGGGCACTTTGGGCATCGTAAGACTGTGAGCAGGATTTAAGAATTCTTCCTATTTTCTCTGACTTATTTTCATTTGAAGCATCTTTCTGTCCATTTTTAAAAAACAAATCTTGGCTTCAGTTGTTAAGGTTCTTGGCGACTGTGCTTCAGCCTTATCTCACGAGAAAGCTTGGTACCTAGAGCTTTTTATCCAGTGCCTTCTCAAAACGGGGAACTGGGCAGGCTCAGGGACAGCACTGTCCCTGGCCATAGACCAGACAGAAAATGCTGGTGGTGTGGGGTTTTGTTTGCAAATTCCACTTGTGAAAAACCCACCTGTCTGTGCTGTCATCTAATCCACATAATCCTGTCTTGTCACATAGCCCTCATGAAGGATTTGTTAAATGCTTTACTAAAAGTCAGGCACATTGCCCTCTGCTGGTCCCAAACCAGGATGATAATTTGGCATCAATGTCCTTCAAAAGGAATGAAGTTAGTTTGGCTTTCCTTCGTCCTACTGGCTGCCTGAGATTTGCCTTGTCTGCAGGCCAAGACTGGGTCTTTAGGGCCTACACATGATAGAGCTAGCAGGGCTATTGGTAGGAACTGAAGGTCTAGTTCCCAGTTTTGCTGGTGAGGAAAGCAAGGCTCAAAGTGTTTCGTGGGCATTCCTGAAGGAAGAGTGAGGACTGGAATCCATATCTACCTCTCCAAGTTCAAATCTCTTTCTTGGTAGACTCTAACAATTACACCCCCCTCTATGCAGGTGCCCCTTTCCCAGTAGGGAGGCTCTGACGCCTTCAACTGGATCAGGCTTGGAA
>LOJH01004114.1:5372-37106 GCA_001685095.1 Ellobius talpinus | reverse complement strand
TTTTTTTTTTTAAAGATTCACTCGTAAATTGTGACTTACAGATTGTAAAACAGTCTTAGAGCAGGAAGCAACTAGATTAAAAATTTTTAAATTGTGTTTGCCATTATTAAGTAGAAATTAAACCCAAGCCCACTAAATTAAGAGCTAAAAATGATGAATTTATTTGGCTTTATAGGGATTGTATTGGTTGCTATGAGTGGCTGTAGGGGTTGGCTTGTAATAGCAGAGGCCTTAGGTTCTATTGGCTGGGCTGTGGGATATGTTTGTGGGCAGTTTTTGTCTGGAGAGTAACTGAGGCCATACTGAGTAGAATGAAAAATTATGCTGGGTGGTGTTGGCTCACACCTTTAATCCCACCATTTTGGAGGCAGAGGCAGGTGGATCTCTCCGGTCCAGCCTGGTCTACAGAGTGAGTTCAGGGATAGCTAGGACTACACAGAAACCCTGTCTTGAAACCTCTCTTCATCCCCAAATTAGCTGTTCAATGGGAACATTGTCCTTTTTTAGACATTTTAATACTTAAAAATCGGCTTATTAAGAAACTATTCATTGAGAATTTTATGTGTATATACAATGTATTTTGAAGGTAATTACCCTTTCCTCCTTCCTCTGCCTGGGCACCTGTTCTCCATATTCTCCTACTCCAACTTTACCCCTCACCCTCATAACCCATTGAGACTAATGATGCCTGTATATGCTTAAAGCATGCCAGTGCACCTTCAACAATTAAATGGTTACTGGTTCATCCCTCCCCACTTGAACCCAAAACTTCATGTGACTCAGGTCGAGTCTCTACTGCTGAGCTTCATCCTCAGCTAATTTAGTCTTTGGCAGTTTCATGCAGGTATATAATATATTCTGGTCACACTTGCCTTCCTGCACCCCTATGACTTAACACTTTCAAGGTTAGAATTCGCTCAGAGGGCTGTGGGAAACATGGAAGATGAATAATGTCTTGTGTTGGCACCATGGTCTTGGCATTCAGAAATCCGATCTGGTGATTTGTAGAAAGATGGTAGTTTGCCAAAGGGTAGGTGTGGAAACCCTTTTGGCGTGTGATTAGTGGTGTAAGATTGTGTGGGCTCTTTTTGAAAGGGCTTTGTGGCCTATGATAACACCATTTAAGTGGTACTTAATGGATTTTTTTGAGAATTTTTTTTTTTAGCTATCTTTGAGCTTGGCACCTGCTTTTTAAAAAGGGCCTACTTTTATCTAGGCCTAAACAAAGAACTCAGAATTCAGAGAGAAGTTCATGAGATCTCAGGTTGTGTCTTATCCGCCATGGGATGGAATAGTGCATAGAGCCCTACACCTCTTGAAGAAGGGCTTAGAGGGTTCTTAGCCTCTGAAGCCCAGAGAGGCCTAGTATTCTGTCCCTCCTCCCTCTCCCCTTTTAATGTAACTTGAAGTTTTTAATATGGCTGGGTGTTGGTTGTACACCTTTAATCCCAGCAGAGGGAGGCAGAAGCAGGTTGATCTCTTTAAATTTCAGGCGCCAGCCTGGTCATCTACAGAGTGAATTCCAGGACAGCCGAGGCTACTCTGAAAAACCCTGTTTCAACTCTACCCCCTCTCCCCTGATTTTTAAAATACATTTATTTATTTGTGTGTGCAGATGCCATGGTGTGGATGTGGCGGACATCTTGTGGCAATCAGTTCTCTTCTTCCTTGTGGTTCCTGGAGATTAAACTGAAGTTATGCTTGGTGTCCCCTCCAGGACTCTTTTGTGGTTTGCTTGTTTGTTTGTTTGTTTTTGAGACGGTTTCTCTTTTGCTTTGGTGCTTGTCCTGGAACTCTATACCAGGCCGGCCTCAAACTCACAGAGACCCGCCTGATTCTGCCTCCCGAGTGCTGGGTTTAAAGGCGTGCGCCACCACTGTCCGCCTCCAGGACTCTTAATTCTTACTCGGCTTAATTGGAAGATAAAAGTCAGTGTTCAGGAGGATGAGAGGGTTAAAGCTGGAATATAAATTACAAAGACATGATCTAATGTTCTGAGTCTATCACTTTCAGACCCTAGATTAATCCATTTACTGATGACCATTTCATACTGTTTCCTCTCTGATAAATGGGGTAAGATAGAATGCTTCTGAGGGTAAATGGTATAATACACAAAGCAAGCAACCAGTAAAGTCAGTTACTGGAAAGGGAAGTGATATATGAGCATAAAGAGAATATGACCTGGTTCTAGGGGTGTAAGGTTACAAAAACAGAAGTCTAGATAGCAAAAGTCAAGTACTAGCTCCTTAGCCCACTTTTTAAGCATAAATAGGAGTGAGTTTTTTAAATTTATTTTTTATTTTAAATCCTACAAGCAGGTTTCTGTTTTGGGTTTCAAAAAGAAACAGTGGGCTGGAGAGATGGCTCAGCAGTTAAGAGCACTGGCTGCTCTTCCAGAGGACCCAGGTTCAAGTCCCAGTCCCCACATGGCAGCTCACAACTGTCTATAATTCCAGTTCAGAGAGATCTGGCACAGACATACATGCGGGTAAAACACCAGTGCAAATAAAAATAAATAAATCCTTAAAAAAAAAAGGAAGCAGCAAAGGGTTGGAGTGATGGCTCAGTGATTAAGAGCACATACTTTTTAAAATTTGCAGCACCCACATCTGACAGCTCACAAATGCCTATAACTCTAGCCCTAGGGCATCTGACATCTCTGTTCTCACTAATATGCAAACTTACACATATATACATAAATGAATAATAACAGTGAAAAACCAAGTAGCACATGGGTGGTGGCAGAGGCAGGCGGATCTGTGAGTTCAAGGCCAGCCTGGTCTACAAGAGCTGGTTCCAGGACAGACTACAGAGAAACCCTGTCTCAAAAAAGATAAAAAAAGAACAAAGAACAAAAACCAAGCAGCTCAATTCACTATATTTTCAGATATGTATAGTGGTTTGGAGCCATGTTCAGAAGTGGAAGTGAAGTTTGGCAGCATACTATTGGGTCTAGAAGTGATTTCTATTGTGTATACAGTGTTCTGCCTGCACAACACAAGAGGGCATCAGATCTCATTATAGATGGTTGTGAAACCACCATGGGGTTGCTAGGAAAGGAAGAGCAGCCAGTACTCTTAACCCCTGAGCCATCTCTCCAGCCCCTGGGAGCTGTTTGTAAATAAATTACTTTCTGTTGCCATGAGTAGGACAGGTTCTTTATTTTTATTTTATATGTATGAGTGTTTTGTCCACATGCATGTCTGTATCACTTGCATACCTGGTAACTTCTGGGGTCAGAAAAGAGCAACAGATCTCTTGGAAGTTGGAGTTACAAATGGTTGTGAACCACAGTGTGTATGCTGGGAATGGCACTCCTGTTCTCTGGAAGAATAGAAAATACTCTCTTCAGCCCTGAGTTGTTTTTAAGTTTTTGTAGATTGTATTCATTTTGAAATTGAGCTGTATTAGAAACAGATTATTTGATTGATAGTGGTATGGGAATACATTGCTTAATATTGGGATTTGAACATGAGATATGGAAGGCTAGGGTAGTAGGTCTTGTCCCATCCACCTACCTCTCTTTAGTATTTTAGACAGGGAATTATGAAATGAGACCTGTGCTCCAGCCTGTAAACGACAGGATTCAGTCCATTTTGTATTTTTTTTTAATTTTTTTTTTTTAATTTTTGAATTTTTATGCAATAGAAATAAATGTCAAAATCATAGACATATCGTGTGCTGTTAGTATATGGTTTATACTTGAAATAATATCAGCAACACTATCTGGAATCAATAGGTTGTAGAGTGTGTGTATGTAACAGTAATAATTAAAAATTTAAGGGGAGTGGGGGGATGTGGGAAGGGTAGGAAGGAGGGAGGAAGTGTGATGTAATTGTATTTTAATTTTAAAAGTTCAGGAAAGATTACTTGTTTTTAGGTGATACTCAGAAATCTTGCCTGCTGGAGTTTCAGGTGTATTATAATAAAAGTCTGATGCCTAAATGTTGTTATTTTTATCTTCTAGGGCTTGTGTTTCTTTTGGTCCTAAGAATCGTTCAGTTGGAGCAGCAGCTAAGAGTCAGGTACAGTGCCTGTCTTTCCTCCTATAACGACTTCTCTGAATCTTCACTCAGCACTAGGAGCCACCCCCCCTTTTTTGAGATAGGGTTTCTCTGTGTAACAGCTCTGGCTGTTCTGGAACAAGCTCTGTAGATCAGACTGGCTTCGAATTCACAGAGATCCACCTGCCTCTGCCTTTTGAGTCGCCATCGCTGCCCGACTTAGAACCTAGAGCCCTCTTTTTATGTACTTAGTGGGATATGATACGTTTGATGCAAATGACTACTATATGTTGTTGCCTGGGGTGTTTTTCCTTCTTTTTGAGGTATGGTCTTATGTTGCAGGTTCCCTTAAAACTCAGTTTGTAGCTCAGGCTGTCCTTGAACTCAAGATCTTCCTGCCACAGCTTCCCATGTTCTGTGTGCCAGCCCACTAAGTCTGCGCAGATTTTTTTTAAAGCAAAGGGGTGTTGACCTTTGGTGTTTGAAGTCTCTTCTGCCTGGCCTTTCATCTTCATCATGTTTAAGGTTATTGTTAATCAGGTTCCACAAGAAAGAACACTAAACTTGAATAGGCATATTAAGAGACTTGGCATCTTCTTTTTCAACCAGGATCTTGAATATTTGCTTGTTTCTGAGTAGCCAGAGCAACAAAGCCCCAAGAATCTGTTACCCTGAATGTCTGAGATATCTGTAGAGTAAAGGAGTTCCATATTTGACCTTGTTACAGTTCAGTCTGGAACAACAAATGTATGACTAGCTTTTTGGACCATGCAGGACCTAATATGAGCTTAAGATGATGGTGCTTGTTGCTGGGGAGATGGCTTAATGGGTAAAGTGCTTCTTTCAGAAAGTAAGATGAAAAGCAATAGAGGAAGAAACCTGACATTGACTTTATGTACACACAGAAATAAAGAGAATAGTTTCTTGGCTGGGAATGGATAGTTGGTAGTGTGCTTGAGGCCTGGATTCATTCCTTACCTAGCACTACATAAAACAGATGTGGCTTGTTTTATAATCCCAGCACTTGGATGGTGGAGTGTCTTCATAAACACCATGACCAAAAAGCAAATTATGGAGGAAATGGTTTATTCAGCTTATACTTCTGTATCACTGTTCATTGCCAAAGGAAGTCAGGACAGGAACTCAAGCAGGGCAAGAACCTGGAGGCAGGAGCTAATGCAAACACCATAGAGGAGTGCTGCTTACTGGCTTGTTGTATATAGCTTGCTCAGACTGTTTTATTAGAGAGCTCAGGACCAGCAGCCCAGGGATGGCACCACCTAAAATGGACTGGGCCTTCCCCCAATGATCAATAATTAAAATGCCCTACAGCTGGGTCTTAATGGAGGCATTTTCTCAATTGAGGCTCCTTCCTCTCCGAAGACTCTAGTTTGTGTCAAATTGATATAAAACCAGGCACTGTGTGGAAACAGGAGGGCTAGCATTTCAGTGCTATCATTGCCTATATAGCAAGTTTGAGGCCAGCCTGGGATAAATGAGACCCTATCTCAAAGAAAAGTGGTGCTTTGTTAGTTGGTTTTTACTTGAGTGCTTTATAGTTTCATTTGTAGAGTGCTCTAAATAATTTTGAAGGTGTTCGATATGTTTACTTTCAAATGGTTGTTTTATAAATGTCAGTGAATTTGTTTCCCTATTGAGTACAGTTGCTGTATTACACTGGCTGCCTGGTTCTGTGCTGTTTGTTGATTGTGATATACTGAGTTTCTGTTTCAGGCCAGACCTCACTTGGAGGCCTCACTGAGCTTTTCCTGTCTGTGCAGGCTTCTTACATGTCTTATGCTATGAGTAGGAGCACACATTGATCCTGAAACTTAAAATATCCACCAATGTTCTGTTCTCTGTTGGTTACTGTGTATTCTAGAAGAATTAAAAGATGGGTCTAGAAAAGTATAGGAAATGTGGATGTCACCTATTCCACCATTATGTCTAGAAATGCCTGTTATTATCTTTCTTTGGATTAAACCTAGGACCCTGTATATTTCGTGTGCATACTCTTCACTGACGTGTGTTCCCAGCCTCACTGTTACTGTTTCAATGAATGAGTAATCCTTTTGTTGTTTGTAAGCATCCAAGTGCTTGTACCACACAGATACTTGTCCTTTCACTTCAAAGTGCTCCCCTTATATAGCATTTCAGTATCCGGACATAATTTATTTCACTTTCCTCTTATAAGAATAGTTACAAATGCTCTCTCAAATAGTCTTTGTTCTATATGTATACTCTGTGGTAAATTTGGAGCTGTGTGTGCTAGTGTGCATGTGAATCCAGAGTTGTGTACATGCCACGAATGTGTTTGACCTCCTACATCTCCAGCTCTGTGGGAAGTTTGTTTAATGAGAATTTATGAATTAATAAGTATTGATGAATTTTTTCCTGGAAAGAATGAAGCATAAACTATGAGCAGTTTTAGAAGCTGATAGTCATTTTCTGTAAATATTAAACATTTAAGAACAGGAAATATTTTGGTAAGTGCAGTGGCCTGACTTGATGGAAAGGAACAAGCATGCTAGATGGATTTTAGTCCTGCCACTGAGACTCAAGTAAGTTCCTTCTTCTCATTTTACCTGATTTAGAAAGATTGAATATCTAAAGAAAATTGAAACTTGGAAGTCTATGTTTTCCCCACATCTCATTTCTGTCTGTCTGATACCTTTTTCTTACATCTCATTTATCTGCCTGTCTATCTGCCTGCCTGCTTATCTTATTTTAGCCATCCATCCATCCATCCATTTGAAATAGGAATTCTCTAAGTAGCTCTGGCTGTCCTGGAACTAGACTAGATTGACCTAGAACTCAGAGATCTGCCTACCTACCTCCCAAATTTTGGGATTAATGGCATGAGCCACCATCACCTGGTCTTTTCTCCCACATCTTTATTTTTATTTTTTTTAAATCTTCCCTCCCATATCTTACTAACCTCTTTTTGCATTTGAGCATTTATAAGATTGTTACAGAAAGACATATTAAATGGGTTAGTGAAGTAGCCATGCTCTTGTGTCCCAGGGTAGAATTTTTATCAGGGATACATGGTTAGAAATGGAAATAGGACAGCTTATTAAGAAAGGGAAAGTACTCATGAGAATGAGCATAGGCTAGATAACTGAGGGCAAACTATACCTTAAAAGTATTGTTAAGGATATGTGCGTGTGCATGCATGCCTGTTCTTCTGAAGACATCATTCATTATGTAGCCTGGTTGGCCTGGAGCTTTGGGTGGTCTTTTTGCTCTTGCCTCTTGGATGTTGGGACTGCAGTCATGTCCCACTATGCCTGACTCTGTAAGGAAATTTTGTGAATTAAAAGGATTCTAACTGGGACTGGAGAAGTGGGTCAGGTTAAGAGCACTGGCTGCTCTTCCAGAGGTCCTGAGTTCAATTCCCAGGATCCCTATGATGACTCACAACCAATCTATAATGAGATCTGGCACCCTCTTCTGGCCTGCAGGCAGACATGTAGGCAGAACACTGCATACATAATAAATAAATCTTGAAAGGATTCTAACTAATCTGAGACTTGAAAATTGAAAACTAAATGATATTTTTATGCTATTCTTTCTTCTAGGTAATTTCCAATGCCAAGAACACAGTTCAAGGCTTTAAAAGATTTCATGGGCGTGCATTCTCTGATCCATTTGTGGAGGCAGAAAAATCTAATCTGGCGTATGATGTTGTGCAGTTGCCCACTGGATTAACGGGCATAAAGGTAAGGTTCTGCAGATAGCTGTTAAGAGACAGCATTTAATCAGTTTAGTGTGTGTCAGTGTTATTTTGATGAAGCTGTAATATAGTAAATGTAATCCATTATAATCTTGTATGTATGAGTCTTTTGCCTGCACTTTGTACCTGGTGCTCTCAATCGAGAAGAGGGTTGTGGATCCCCTGGAGCTGAAATTACAGAAAGTTTTGAACCCTCATGTGTGGGTACTGGGAATTGAACTCCTGTCCTCTGGAAGAGCAGCCAACAATGCTCTTTAACCACTGACTCATTTCTCCAGACCCTGTAATGAAAATGTTTAAGAACATTTCCTGATAAAAACTGGTAGTCTTTGGTTTTGGGAGATGTTGGTGGTCAGTCCTGTTCTCTGTATTCAAGGCCTAGGGAGTGATGTTAATTTGGTTACTTCTGTTTGTGGTGTTCACAACAAGAGCTGTCTTTCCAAGGTGATATTAGAGAAGACTTGTGGATGAGCAGGGCAAAGAATAACTTCAGAGTCTTTAGCCAGGAACATGGCTGTAGTCTTGGCAGTAGGACTGAAGCTGTAAAGAAATGTTTTATGGAAGAGTGAGTTTAATCTTTATCTGTGAGACATGTACAGAAGAATCTTTGTGGCACAGTAGTGACCCTATCACACAAGACTAAGAGGTTGGGATTTGGGGTGGGTAGTGTATTTACAGTTACAGTCAGGGAGTAAAAGGAATCTAGGTGAATGAGCTTTAGAGCTGGTATTTGATAGGGCTTTTTTTGTGATAAGGTTTTATTCTGTAGCCTAGGCTTGCCTTGAATTCACCTGCCTTGGCCTCCTGAGTAGGGATTACAGGTGTTAGCCATCGTCCTCAGTTATTTGAGACCATACTGGTTGTAGAAATAAGAATTATGAGATTTTACTGACTCACATGGGGCTGGGGGTATAACTCAGTAGTAGACCAATTTATGAGGTCTAGATCTAATCCTAGTACCATAAAAACAAATAACACCTAATAGTGAGAAGTCTGCGAACAGTATGGTTTGACAGTGTAGCTGAGAATTCAACTTAGAGAGAAAGGGTTCTCTGAAAGAATAATCAATCACCAGGTGGTTTAGTGGGGAAGGGTGCTGTCAACGAGACTGACAGTGTTATGAAGTATATCTGAAAGTTGTCCTCTGGGTGACCTCTTTATACACGCGGTGGCATGTACCCATCCCTCCTAAATAAATAAATGTAATTTAAAATGTAAGGTACCTGTGGCAGTAATCTCAGTTTGAATGGTTCACTAAGGGATGAGGCTGGAATGCAGCAGAGGAAAAGGGGGAAAGGGTTTGTAAGGAAATGGGAACTTGTTAAAGGCGAGAATTATGCCACAGGACAGATGTGGCATAATAAAAAGGAGGAAGAAGACTTGGGGGAACTGGTTCATGTAGACACAAAGCATAGGAACTGACCCAGAGCCAAGCAGAAAGTCAGTAGGTGGGGCAGGTTACAAATGGGCTCAGGAAGGGCATCTACCCGTGTCTCTGTCATGACATAAAGTGAGCAAGTGGCAGCTTCTGCATTGAATTAGAATTGAGGGAAGTGAGGAGATGGTTATTCAGACAAGCTCCTCTCCAAGTTGAGATGTTTTGGATGTTATCTGCTGGGTGGGGCTAAGCGTCTGGGGGAATGGGTTATCCTGCAATGCTTGAACATGCCCTTTGAAAGGGTTGTAGACTTTATCCAGGGCAGGACTTTGTCATGAAATGCTTCCTGAGACTTGGTCAACATTTATTCTTTAACCCAACAAGCCTTATTGTGGCTATGTAGGTTCTGGGGCATAATGATCTCAAAACCACTTGTGTCCTGGTTAGGGAGATGAATAATGTAGACTCATCTATACAGTCCACAGACCACATAGTATGCCAAGTGGTATGGCGGTCCTTTTATGGCAGGACAGGATGATTTGTTTCTGGCTCAGATAATTGCATCAAGGTTTGCTTTAGGTTGTGGTCATCTTTCATGAAGTGTCATGTTTGGAAAGTAAGTTAAGCAAAAAAGTGACTTTGAAGGTAACTCTTTGTAAAAATAGCATTCTCTAGTCCCTTCTTGAGGCACTATTCTGTTGAGTAGAGCATACAGTGGACTAAAATTGGATTCTTTTGTCTTCTTGCAGGTTACATATATGGAAGAAGAGCGGAATTTTACCACCGAGCAAGTGACTGCTATGCTTTTGTCTAAATTGAAGGAGACAGCAGAAAGTGTTCTTAAGAAGCCTGTGGTAGATTGTGTTGTTTCGGTGAGTATGTCTCTGTGGTTTTAGGGAGCTGCCTTAAGCAGGGAGAAGAAAGCTGTTAATTACAAGTAAAAATTGTTCTTGTGTCAGGTTGTAGTGGTAATCTTGAGAAGTTACTATTTTTGAGGCAGGATCCCGTTTTTGTCTCCTATGTGTTGGGATTACAGTGATACCGTGCTCAGAAACCTAGGCTTCATTTTCTTTGTTTTCTATTTTTAGAGACAGGATCTCACTGTGTACTCTGGGCTGGCCTGGGAGCTTGTTGTGTAGACCAGGTTGATCTTGTACTTGGTTGCTGTTCACCTTGATGTGCCTCTTGACCTGTGCCTCTTGCCTGTGCTGCAATTCCAGTCATGACCCAGCTTGCCTGGCTAAAAGGAAAGAGATCATCATCACCCTACCCACTCATACCACCTGAGCCAACTCAGGGCCTCTTGTCTGTCCTTCAAGCCTCACTTGAAACCCCAGTTTTCTCTTTAGTTTTTCAATACCTAGTGTAGTGCTTAGGGACAGGGTAGCTACTTTATTGATTGAGTTGAATGTTAGGTGTAAATGTCTGCCTCCATTTTTCCCCCCTCCTGCCTGTATCGAGTACTAAAAACACTTATCTTCTGTGTGTCCTTGTTTAAATGGGAGCCTGGCTACTGTAGTAGTCTTATGTGTTGTATGGTGGATCTAGAGGCTGTCGAAGTGTGGGTCTCTATATGCCTTTGCCATGTAGTGCCCTCATTGTGCCATTGTTGTCTCATTGTCCTAGTTAGGACTATTGTTGCTGTGGTGAAACACACGATCAAAAGCAACTTGTAGGAAAGGGTTTATTTGGTTTATGCTTCCACATCACTTTCGATATTTTGAAGAAAGTCAGGGCAGGAACCTGGAGATAACGGATTGCAGAGGCCACAGAAGAGCTACTTACTGGCTTGCTCCTTATGACTTGTATTGCCTGCTTTGTTGTAGAGCACTGGACCACCAGCCCAGTGGTGGCCCAACCCACAACGGCCTAGACCCTTCCCCATCAATCATTAATAAAGAAAATGCCTTATAAGCTTGCCTACAGCTCCATCTGATGAAAGCATTTTCTTAGTTGAGGCTCCCTACTCTCAGATGATTTACATGTATCAAGTTGACATAAAACTGTCCACCCCACTAATGTTTTAGCTCTTTGTCCATTTTGTCTTAATGGGTTTTTTGATGGCAAAGCAGGGCTGTTAGGTGCACTTTTCACTTAGTTATGGATAGTAGTTTTGTTTGACATTCTGGGGATTGGAAGAATAGAAAGACTGTCAGGAGCCCAGGTGAAGCTGATTGCTTAGTGTAGCAGTTTTTCAGCATCTGGGTCACAACTCCTTTGAGGGGGTCTAAGGCTCTTACACAGGGGTGCTAGATCAGATATCATTCATATATTACTATTCATTACTAGTAAAATTACAGTTATGAAGTAGCAGTGAAAATCTTATGGTTGGGGGTCGCCACAATATGAACTGTATTAAGGGGTCACATCACTAGGAAGGTTGAGAACCACTGGCTGAGTATGGATTACTGTGCATTACATTGGTCTCCCAAACTTACCCCTTTTCTTTGTCTAACCCTTTACTTTGAGTAATGCTGAAATAATATTTATATGAAATAGTCTGATGTCTAAATGGCCTTTTTTTTCATTTTGAGGGGTTAGGTTGGTTTAAAAGATGGTTTTCTAAGTCTTGCTTTAAAGTTCCTAAGACCACCGGGTGGTGGTGGCACACGCCTTTAATCCCAGCACTCGGATCTCTGTGAGTTTGAGGCCAGCCTGGTCTACAGAGCTAGTTCCCGGACAGGCTCCAAAGCTACAGAGAAATCCTGTCTCGAAAAACAAAACAAAAAATTCTTAAGACCTCACCGAGTTTGAGTGAGGGAGAATTCGGCAGTCAACAGACACTGCAGTAAACAGAGGGAGAAGGTAATGGAGCAGCTTGTGGTGGGAAAGAGGCACAGGTGCATAGGTGTAAGAGCATGTGTGACACATTCTCCATCCAAAAAATGTGGCCTGGGTCTAGAATTATTTTAAGTTTGGTTCCACAAGTATCCTACCCAGCATGTACAGCATTCTGGACTTCAGGACAGCAGGTAGTCAGCACAAGTTACATTGCTTGTATAAATAATTTAGTACAGTCAGCTATTTTTATTTGGTTAAGAGGAAAATCCCATCAATTTATTTTTAAATTATCTTTTTGAGGCAGGGTCTGTTTAGCTCAGGTTAGCTTTGAACTTTGGCGTCAGCCTCCTAAGTGCTAGGATTACATGTATGCCTCTCCACAATTAGCACTAGGGAACCTATTAATCTAGTTCCTGAATGCCAGGCAAGGACCAACTTTATACAGGCCTTTGTAAAGAGTATGCTTTCTATTGTAGGTTCCTTGTTTCTATACTGATGCAGAACGCCGGTCAGTGATGGATGCCACACAGATTGCTGGTCTAAATTGCCTGCGGTTAATGAATGAAACAACTGCAGGTAAGAGTGATTAATGAATGAAACAGTGCAGTTAAGAGGGATTGATGAATAAAACAGCTGCAGATTACTTTTGTTACTCTGCTCTTGGACTTGTTAAATATTGAAGCTGGGTAACATTGAATGCTGTGATACTCTACATGAATAAATTATTTGGTGCTTATAAAGAATTTGATTCTGTCTCCCAACAATACACAGTGTAGCTGGTTTCTGAGATTAAAAAAACCTGTTTTTTTAAATTAATTAAATGAATTTTAGCATTTAGAAGATACTGTATTGAACTTAATTTTCCTCTCTCTTGTGTAGTTGCCCTTGCATATGGAATCTATAAACAAGATCTTCCTGCCTTAGAGGAGAAACCAAGAAATGTAGTTTTTGTAGACATGGGACATTCTGCCTATCAAGTTTCCGTATGTGCATTTAATAGAGGAAAACTGAAAGTAAGTATTTTTCCAGAGGGAAAATTACAAACTTTTAAGTGACAAATTAGTTAGGTTTTTTTTTTTTTTTAAAAAAAAACAACCAATGGAAGCTTTTTGTGAGGCCACCTGAGCTGGAACTCAAATTATGGTGGGAGTGGAGGCTGTGGGCCGAAATAAATTGTACCCAGAGTTGTTATGGAGTAAATTACAGGACATGGACCTTGAGTGAGGTTCCTAAGTTCTAGTCCTGGTTTTCCCACTTGTACGCTGCAAAACAGCACATCCTGGTGGCCTTATTCAGAGAGCTTTCCTCAGCTCGGTTTGAAAGGATATGTAAAGTGCTCTTGAGATTTGGAGAGTTCTAGAAAGAGGATGGACCAGAGTGTATGCTAGAGGGCACTAAACTAGAAGGACAGTGGGTTTCTGGAGCATTTAAACTAAAGCACTATGATGCTGAATTGTAGAGCTGTGGAGAGGCAAGGACTGCCACAGCACACGTCTGCTTCCTTTTGGAGCTACACAGTAAGTAGAAGACGAACTGTCCCTCTGGCTAGGTTACTTTTTCTAATGCCTGTTTAGTTACTTGAGATGTGTTTCAAAGTTCCTGGTGCCAAGGTTTAAATTTGCCCCCCAATCTTGTGGGCGTAGTAGGAGGTACTAATGTGAAATATTTGGTAGTTTTGGAGCATATTTTTGGGTTCTAACTCATTGTACTGTATTTTGAATAATAAACTTGCTTCTGCTTTTCTTTCTCATCTATATTCTAGTTGTTTTAGATTACCAAACATTATTTGGGAAATGAATATTTATAAGGTTTATAGCCAAATTATGGGTCACGTATAATTCTTAATGTTCATATAATATTTTAAGCTGGGTATGGTGGCTCATGACTGTAATCCTAGCCCATGGGAAGCAAAGGCTGGTGTATCATACTTAAGACCAGGAATTTGGGTCAAGGTCTCACTTTGGCTGAGGCTGGACACAAACTCAGCAAGCATTCTGCCTCAGCCCGGAGTTCTGGGATTGCAGATGTGCACCTGTACCCCTGACTTTTATCTTAACTTGAGTTGAGGATTGAACCTAGGACCTCAGGCTTGCTTAATTAAGCAAGTATTCTACCGCTGAGCTACATCTTTCGCCTACGTTGCAGTGAAGAAAACAAAACTGGAGTTGCTGTAGTCAAACCTGTGTCCAATTTTTCAGTTAACTCTAAGAAATTTTTTTTACTGATATGTAGTGTGTATTAAAGAGATTATATTTTAGCTGGGTGGTGGTGGTGAATGCTTTTAATGCCAGTACTTGGCAAGCAGAGGCAGGCAGATCTTTGCATTTCAGGCCAGCCTGGTTGGTCTACAAAGCAAGTTCAGGACAGTCAGAAATGCACAGAGACTATCTTGAAAAATAAAACAAAAAACGCTATATTTTATAGGTTTTGTTCCTTCACAAAAATGTTGTCACGTAGCTTGTCATCTCTTACTGGATCTTCTTTGGGTTTAATACTTAAGAATTCTGCTATACATTTGGAAAGCTGTCAGTGCAAATGTGCCATACTTATTGTGGCACATAGAAACATGGTTGTGCTTAAGATTTCTGCAGCTTTCTGATAGTGAACTGATTAGAGCTCCACTGTTTTGTCAGTAGCTTTTGGACCAGAAGTTGGTATATATGTTTGACCTTGATTGTGAAACTCCTGTTGAGTCAGGTTGGGGGGAGTAGTGGAGATGTGCAGTTGTTTCTGCTAGGGTAGAAGTTAGTGACCTGAAGATGGTCTCTCCTTCTGCAGCTTCCCCATAATGTGTAGAGAGTATTTTTTAGAAATACTTTATTTTTATGTGCATTGATGTTTTTGTCATGGTTGTTGGGGTCCCCTGAAAGAAACTGGAGTTACAGACAGGTGTGAGCTGCCATGTGCATACTTGGAATTAAACCCAGGTCAACTAGTGTTCTTAACCCCTGAGCCATAGCTCCAGCCTCAGTAGTTATTTTTGCTCCCTCTGTATTTGAGGCTGATCTGGAGCTCCTACATAGTCTTGTGGCATCATCTTGTCTTCAGCCTCTGGAGGGCTCATTAGTGAAGTGAGCCATACTCATTTCAAAATGTTGTCATGGTCTGTGTGTGTGTGTGTGCGTGCGCATGTGTCTGTTTATTTTTATTTATTTATTTCCTCTCAAAGAAAAAAAGTTTCATTTAGTACATTGTCAGGGCTGTTGGGTGGGCAGTGATAAAAGGGCTGCCTGTTTCATAATCTAATATTAACAAGGATTATGTACTAGATCCTTAATTTCAGCCTTGATAAACACACTTCTGGCCTTTTAAAAAATAGAGTATGCATCGTGATAAATTTTAAAATTGGTTAACTGTTGGATTATCTTTTTTCCTCTGAAGGTTTTGGCGACAGCCTTTGACACAACACTGGGAGGCAGAAAATTTGATGAGGTGTTAGTAAATCACTTCTGTGAAGAATTTGGAAAGAAGTACAAGCTAGACATAAAATCTAAAGTTCGTGCTTTATTGCGACTGTCTCAAGAGTGTGAGAAACTCAAGAAATTGATGAGTGCGAATGCTTCAGACCTCCCTTTGAGCATTGAATGTTTTATGAATGATATTGATGTATCCGGAACTATGAATAGGTAACCATATTACTTCTTCTTCTCCCTCCCCTCCCTCATCCCCGCTGACAGGGCTTCTCTGTGTAGCTTCTGGCCTGGAACTAACTCTGTAGACCAGGATGGTTTCGAACTCAAAAGATCTTGCCTGCCTCTACCTCCCAAGTGTTGGGATTAAAACGCTTAAGCCACCACCACCTTGTCTCCATATTAATTCTTAATGTTAAATGAATTTTGAGCTTCCATTTTTTTTTAACTGATGATTGAAATCATGGTGGTTAGTGTGTTAAAAATTGTAGGTCATCTGGGACCCAGTTTTTATGGAAAGGTTGGATCTGGTTTTTCTAGTAATGGTTTTGGTAACCCAAATGTTCCTGAAAATTACTAGTTAACAACTTAAGTACATATTACGTACAAATTACTAGTTTTCATTAAACTACTGAACCATACTTTAATGCTTAAATAGGATAAATTCAGTTTAGGCACCAATTAAAATAGTTGGTTTGAGTGATTCAGGATCACTTGAGGGCAGTAGCCCTTTTTATATAATACTGCACGAATTCTGGGGAATTGACATTTAATGTTATTTCAGAAACATTCTGTTATTGTTGCTTGATTGTGTTGCTTGGATGAGGGAGTGAGATGTTCTTTTGGCTGTGAGATCCATTGGTAGAATTCAGGCAGGACTGATGGCTTGTTTGGGGAAGTGAGCCTTAGTGACCCTTAAAAAATTTGAGATGGTATTTATTCTTGACCAGTGTCCAAGTTTGTCCTTACTTACCCTTTTCTCTTGCTTGGAAATTTCTGCATGTGGAGGCCTCTCCTCTATCCCCCCCCTGCAGTGGTGAGTGAATGTTAGTGGGGAGGAGACTTAAGATTTGATGGTAGGCCGGTGTGTTCCAGATATTTGTTATAGTCAAGTGCTGTTTATAAGAGTTAAGTAGATAGGTATTAGATGTGTATTTAGAATCTGATTTGACTTTATGCTATTTTTAAAATGTTATTTTTTTATGTGCATGGGTGCTTTGCTTGCATATGTGTCTATGGACCACATACATGATTGGTTCCTGTATATCAAATTCCTGGTAATAGAATTTAAGACAGTATGAACCACATTATGGGTGCTAGGAATTTAACGTGGGTCTTCTGAAAGAGTGGCCAGTGTTTTTAGCTGCTGGACCATCTATCTCTAGCCCTGAATGCTGCTTTGTTGTTAAAAAAACAGATTGTTCTCCAAAACCACCACCCCAAAAAAGTTTTTTAAAAAAAGGAAATGCAGGTTTTATTATCTACATGTGAGAACACAGACTATTTTGAACTCTTGTTTTTCTGTTTTTGTTTTTAAAAGACGGTTTCTCTGTGAAACAGTCCTGGCTGTCCTGGAACTCATACTGTAGACCAGGCCGGCCTTGAACTCACAGATATATACTGGGATTAAAGGCGTGTGCCACCACTACCTGGCTCTTTTTGACTCTTATAGCTTTCAGTTTTTAGCCTTGAGAGTTGACTACCTATTTTTGAAATGAATGAGATTAGATTACTTTGAATGTGACAGTATATCCGCTGAAATGATTTTGTTATCGTTAATTAGTTTTAAAAAATGCGATAAAGGCAAGAGGGTGTGGCTGAGTTGGTAGAGTACTTGGTTAGCATTCCGGAAACCCTGGGTCCAGATACCAGCAACAGAAGTTCAAAATCAGGCTAGAGAAATAACTCAACAAATAACGGTGACTGCTCTCAAGCCTTGTGACCTAAGTTCAATCCCCAGGATCCATGTGAAGGAAGGAGAGAACCTCCACTCCACAGGTGTGCTGCCATAAATATAAACACATCCAAACACACTCACTAAAAGGCAATAAAAAGGTCAAGGTCATCCTTAGCTACTTAGTTTGAGGCCAGTTTGGTTTCCATAAGACATTGCTATCCTGAACCTGTTATTTCCTTGAGACAGGCGGATTTGCTGTACAGGGTAGGGATGTGAAGGTGTTCCTTCATTTAGTCATATTTCTGGGTAGGTGTGATATCTTAGTGTTAAGACAGCCAGCTGCTTAAATGTGTACAATCAAATTAGGTTGAGACCAGCCATGTAAGATCCCATCTGAAAAAAGAAGTTAATATACATACCACACAATGAAGCACTAAAGTGACTAGTTAGTGATATTTAGCACATGCAGTTTTGTGAAGCACCACTTGATGTAATGGAAACAGTCACTGTACGATAAAAGTCCCAGAGCCTGAAGCTGTGCATTGGGGTGCACACCTTTAATTATACCACTTGGGAGATAGAGGCAGGTGGACCACTGTGCCTCACAACCATCCAGAATGAGATCTGGTGCCCTCTGCCGGCTGCAGGCATACATGCAGACTGAACACTGTACACTTAATAAATCTTTAATTTTTAAAAAGTATTTCTAGGCCCTTTTTTCAGTTTTCGTTCAAGATGCTTTTACTTTTGTGGAACAGTTGTCAGTTCTAGTGATGGTTGACTTGGAACTCACTGTAATGCAATCTGGTCTGCTCCCAAGTACTGGTATTATTACATCCTGGCCATTTCTTTGTGTGTTTGTGTGTGTTTTGAGACAGGGTTTCCCTGTGTAGCTCTGACTAGAGTTCTAGAACTCACTCTGTAGACTAGGCTGGCCTTGAACTCGGAGAGATCTGCCTACCTCTGCCTCCGGAGTATTGAGATTTAAAGCATGCACCACCACCACTTGGTGTGCTTTTTTATTATTTATTTTTATTTTAAATTTTTTTTGAGGCAGGTTATTGTGTATCTTAGGCTGACTGAGGATGACTTTGATCTCTTGCTTCTTTTTCCATGTACTACCTCCTGAATGCTAGGATTTCAGGCATGTGCCTCCAATACCTGTTTTGTTTATTTTGGGTATGGAACCCAGGCTAAAAATAACACCGTACAACGAATTGTTTATAGGCTTTTCTTTTTTACTTTACTGCTGTTTTCTTGCCCAGTTTGGATTTGGTTAGTTTATCTATTTATTCATTCATTTACTTATTTATGTTTAAAAGATTTTTTTGGTCTATTTGCCTGCTTGTATGTAGGCACAGCATAGACATTCCTGGTACAGTCAGAGGTCAGAAAAGGGAGGATGTTGGATGGTTATGAGCTACCATATGGAGCCTAGAAAAAAAGAACAACTTTAACCTCTGAACCACATCTCCAGCCACATTTTAAGGAAGCCTTTAAGTTTTTTGTCTTATCAGAGGCCATTTATACTCTTGCTGTAGAGTATGCAAACCCCTCCTAAGTTAAGCTGTTGTTTTCAAGTGGCCTCTTTAGTTGCAGTTCTTCAGAGTTTTCCTAGCACTCCCCCTTCACCTATCTTTTTTTATAATGCTGATAGTGATTATAGTTTGTAGTGGTTTGGGTTTATTTAGAATTGTTGTACACAAGAATCATGATAGGCCCAGAGTGAGTGGCAGCAGCCCACATACACATCACCTGATGAATAAACAAAATGTGGCTTGGCTCATCACATGGATTATTTTTTGGCAGTTTGAAACATGTAGATATGATATGGAGCTAGAGAGATGGTTCAGTGATTATGAAAGAGCATGTGTTACTCTTGCACAAGCCCTGGGTTCAGTTCCCAACACCAGTGTGGTAGCTCACAATTTTATAACCCCAGTTCGAACGGATCCAACACCCTCTTCTGATCTGCAGTACATATACATACATGCAGGCAAAATGCCTATACACATAAAATAAGTAAACCTAAAAAAAATCACAAGATGGAGATATAATAAATCATAGATGGCCCTGAGACATGCTAGACACTTTGAGCGAACTGAGCATTACATGCTTCTGTTTTTATAAAATGTCTAGAATAGGCAAATCTATAAAGGTAGAAAGTATATTCACTATTTTCTTGGACATATGTAAGATTGGAATGATAATAGGGCAATGAGAAAAAATTGTATTTTCTCTCTTGGTATTTCAAGACAGGGTTTCTCTGTGTAACTGTCCTGGAACTTGCCTCAAACTCAAAGAGATCCATCTGCCTCTGCCTCTCAAGTGCTAGGATTAAAGGCGTGCACCACTACTGCCCAGCAAATTTATGTTTTCTTGAGATTGTTCTCATTGTAGCACAAGCTGACCCCAGATTTGCTATGTATACTAAAATGATTGATTGTAGTTTCATTTAGAGATGTAATTACAGGTATGTTCCACTTTATGGGGTACTAAGGAGCATAATATATGCATATGTATGCATGTCACAGTACAATAGTGGAGGTCAGAAGGAAACTTGTAGAATCAGTTCTTTCCATCCACCTTGATGTAGGTTCTGGGCATCAAACTCAGGTTCCTGGACTTTCGTGTGAAGTACATACCTGGTGTTTTGTTTTGTTTTTAACTTATTTTGGTATTTTGCTTGTTTGCCCTTGTTTTTTATATATATATATATATATTTGAGAGAGAGATCCTTACTCTATAGCCCACACTGACCTAAATGGCAATCATCTTGATGTAGTTTCTTTCCCAAGTGCTGGGATTAGAGGTGAGCCACAACATCCAATTTAGTATAGAGTTTTTAAGTTAATAAGCAGCTGTCACCACAGTTCAGTTTTACAGTGAAGTTGTGAGAAATGGGGAGGAACCCAGCATGGTGCTGAGTGAAAGAGCCAGCCAGAGAATGCTCTGTTCTCTCTGAAGCCAAGTGTGTGACATAATGGAAAAGGCAGAGTTGCGGATGCATGGAGCCTGGCATGGTCATGGGATATACTTGTAATCTCAGCTCTCCGGCCTAGACAGAAAGATTGCTGTGACCTTGAGCCCAGTCTGGCTTGCAAAATTGAAACTGTTTAAAAAACAAAGCAAACAAACCAAAACTCAAATTAAGTTTTTAAAACAATCCAAGATAACCAAAAACTAACCAAGCAAACAAAGAGTTGATATTGTCGCCAAGGATTCTGAAGGACAAGAAGGGATGGGTCAGAGCAACTTGCCCTGTTGTCAGATCTTGTAGACAGCTGACAGAAACTCCTCTATGTCATTCCTCATTAATTTGAACACATGAAACTCATGTACAGGGTGCTGATAGAGGAACTACTGGGCGGGATGTGTATATATGAAGTTCTCTTTTTGTCTAATTTTAACTGATCTCATAAAGAATAATTTTATGTATGTTATCTCTTTTCTTACCCAAGCTGACACTGAGGTGTTTTATTTTTCCCCTCTATTTGGCTTACCTGTGTCTAGTATTTCATATAGATGAAGTAATGTATGTCCTTGGTTTGGCTTCTGTCTAGCACAACATTTTCAGGTCTAGCTTGTTGTATCATGCATCAGTTCCTTTTTGTTCCTGAGTACCATTGAAAGGCATTTAATTGTTTTTGATTTCTGGCTTTTATAAATCATGTTGCCACTTTATGAACTTATATTTTAGTTCTACCTGTGTGTGTACCTAGCGTGGAATTGCAGTCTTGTGACAGTGCTGTTTAGCATTTCAAGCAAAAAGCCAAACTTGTGGTGTTTGTTCTCTTTACGTTGCTCAGGGCTGCAGTTTCCACATCCTTGCCAGTGCTTGTGATTACCTGATTTTTGATGATAGCTTTCTGTTCTACCCAAAATTGGAATGTGATTTAACCTATTATTTCTTTAATAGAGGCAAATTTCTGGAGATGTGTGATGATCTCTTAGCAAGAGTGGAGCCTCCACTTCGTAGTGTCTTGGAACAATCCAGTAAGTATTTTTGCCATTGAATTGTTTGTGTATCTCAGACTCTGGGAATGTATTGTGTTAACATTTTCTCCTCTCTGTCAAGTATTTGCTGCATGAATGTTGTCAGTTCTGTGCTTCAATAAGCTTTATCTGTTACTTTTGAATGTTTCTTCTCCCTAAAGCCTTTGAAGAATACAATATTTTCTCTAAAAATCCCATTTTTGTCTCAAACACAAATGGATACATGAATCTTTCTTAAAAGGTTTTTGCAGTGCTTGTGTGGTGGTCTTATAAACTTCCTGTCTGTGAGTCCTTGGTTAGCTCAATATGGGTCTGAGAGATGACTCAGATGGTAAAGGGCTTGCTGCTCAACCATGAGGGCCTTTGTTCGGCTCCCCAGGACCCACATACAACCCAGGAACAGCTGCACACACTTCTAACCTCTTGCACTGGGAAGGTAAAATACTCATTGAGCTTGAGGATCAGTAGAAGATACTCAAAAAATGGGGCTAGAGAGATGACTCAGAGGTTATAGTACTGTCTGCTCTCCCAGAGGACCCATATTCGAGTCCTAACATCCACATGATTCCTTCTTCTGACCTCTGTTGGCATGTGCATGGTTTACGGACTGCCATCATTCTCAGACACATACAGAAAAAACACCCATGTACATAATAAAATAGTTCAGGAAAACAAAGCTTAGAAAAAGTAAAGGATGGAGGTGGGGAGGTAGTGCATGTGGGGGGGGCAGAAGGGTCAGGACTTTAAGGTAAGGTCATCACGTTTAAGGCCAGCCAGGGCTAGAGACCCTGTCTCAAAATAATCTCCACACCCAGGAGGCAGAGGCAGGTGGTTCTCTGTGAGTTCCAGGATAGTCAATACTCTGAAGAGATACTGCCTTGGGGGTAGGGGCAGATTAATAATTATATAAAAATAAAGTGGAGAGAGGAATACATCACATGTTGACACACTTGAGCAAAAGAAGACGACCTGCAAATCATGTGAATGTTCTGGTTTTGTTGGTTTTGTGTGTTTCTCTGTAGCCCTGTCTATCCTGGAACTCACTCTGTAGACCAGGCTGGTCACAAACACATGTATGTTTTATAAGATACTTTAATTTTGTTTCAGACCTTAAAACAGTTCACTTAGAATATATTATTAATTAAAACTGTTTTGGGTACACTGTTTATACCTTTTTGCTAGTCACTAATTCTGTTGATGTTAGCTCAGCATTGGTTTGGGTGTTTTTTTGAGATAGGGTTTCTCTATGTAACAGTCCTGGCTGTCCTAGAACTTGCTTTGTAGACCAGGCTGGCTTCAAGCTCGCAGAGATCTGCCTGCCTCTCCCTTCCAAGTGCTGTGATTAAATGTGTGAGCCACCACTGCCTGACTTTTGCCTTGGGTCTTAAATCAGTGGTGATGACAGGTAGATGAGTTTTTATTTTGAACTTTGGGAGTGTCACATCCCTCTGCTCCCCAATTTTCTTTCTGAGGTAGAGGCGGAAGAGCACTGCATAGGCTGGAGACTCAAGCCAGTCTCCTTTCCTCAACCTCCAGCTAGAAGTACAGGCACATGTGTAATGTCCTTGCTACAACCTGTTTCTTTTAAAAATGGATGGAGATCAGAGCACAACGGTGTACAGTCGAAGTTCTCTTTCCACATTTGCATGGACTCGGGAGACTGCCTCAACCCACTGAACCATCTCACCAGCCCTCAAGCCAGTTTCTTTAAATGCTCTTCTCAAGAAATAGTGGTTGTTAGATAAAATGACTGAAATCACGCAGCATGAGGTATTTTTGAGCAGTAGAGGAGCCTTGCCATGCCCTCTTTCAACTTCTGATCCTCGGGAGACTGTAACTGGGTTCTATTTGGGCCTATGCCTTGTCCTCTGAACTGAGCACTGGAAGTGATTAGATGTGTCTAAAAACCTCTCTCCTTCATGACAGGTCATGGATGATTAGTATTTTGAGGCCCACATATGACTAACACGCTAGAATGTTGGGTCTTTTGTGTGTGACGCTCTGTTAGGGCATGTAGGACCTATACAGCACAAACTGTAGTGTGCTTGCAGTGCCTTCTAGACTCCACTGTTGTGCTGCTCTATTATTCTGAGACTCAGGATGACTACTTTTTTGGGGTCACCTCCTGTGAGTGTGTCCATGTGTAATTTGGGTTGGGTGTGTGAGGGAGCAGAGTTTAATATGTCTGTTGATTGATTCTAAAAAATTTACTACTTTTTCTTCATTTTAAAGTACTGATTTAAAGATTATTTTATAAATGTTTCATTGTTGTGGCTTAGAGTTAAGGAAAGAAGATATTTATGCAGTAGAGATAGTTGGTGGTGCCACACGAATCCCTGCTGTGAAAGAGAAGATCAGCAAATTTTTTGGTAAAGAACTTAGTACAACATTAAATGCAGACGAGGCTGTCACTCGAGGCTGTGCACTGCAGGTGAGTTGCTTTTGTTCATAGATCATAATAAGCAAATATCTGTCTACCTGTTAACCTGAGGGCAGGCAATCTCAAGGTGTAGATTCTGAAAGCTTTGTTTAAAATGGGTAGCTGATATACATAACAATTATTGGTCATGTAGCCCATAGTAAGATGAATTGAGAAGATACATACATAAGCTGGGCTGTGGTGTTGTATGCTTTAAATCCCAGTATTTGGGAGGCATAGGCAGTGGATCTCTTTTAAAGTTCGAGGCTAGCCTGATCTACATAGTGAGTCTAGGACAGTTAGGGCTATGTGAAGAAACACTGCCTAAGAAAAATAACCAAAAAACAAAGTTGGGGGACAACAATGATAGCAATAATAATAGCGAGATAACTCTAAGATAGAGCTGCTGGAATTTGTTGAATTGTCTGGTGATTTGTGAAATAAATAGTATGCTTCAAGTTCATGGGAACTGGCAAAGCAAAACTAGGTTGCACATTAAATTTGACAGCAGTTTGTAGAACTGTTCAGTACCATTACATACTACTGAAAACAGTAAATAAATCAGTGATTGTTTCCTGAAGTTATTGTTTATAGTTCTAGTAATACCAGTTTATGTCTATATTTATCAATAGAATTTTTAAAATTATCATTCTAGTGTGCAATCTTATCACCTGCTTTCAAAGTGAGAGAATTTTCTATCACTGATGTGGTGGCCTATCCAATATCTTTGAGATGGAATTCTCCAGCTGAAGAAGGGTCAAGGTAATACATTATCAGTCCCATTTATGCATACTCATCTGGGTGTTGGATCTGGGTAATGCATTGTCTTTCCTTACACACGTGTATGTGTCAGGTGCATAAATGTCAGTTGTCAGTGTAAATTCATGCATGGCCAAGCGTGATAGTGAATCCCTATGATCCAGCATGCAAGAAGTGGAGGGAGGCTGGAAATCAAGGGAGAAAGGCTCTCTTTAGTTCCATTGTGGTCAGGTTGGACTACATGAGCCCCCCCCTTTGGTTTTTTGAGACGGGGTTTCGCTGTAGCTATTGAGCCTGTCCTGGAACTAGCTCTTGTAGACCAGGCCGAACTCTAAAGAGATACACTTGCCTCTCTCTCCCAAGTGCTGGGATTAAAAGTGTGCGCCACTACCGCCTGGTGAGATCTTCTTTTTAAGCTGTGAAAAATTAGTGTCGTGTCATTTAATTTTTCTATTCTTGTTCCCATTGAGACTTGGTGCCCTTTTGTGTTGATTGGGTCTATTCCTTTTTTAAAAATATTTTATTTTTGTTTGTCTTTCCTTTTAAATTTTATGTGCATTGGTGGCTTGTCTGCATGTGTATCTGTGTGAGGGTGTCTGATCCCCCTGGAAATGGAGTTACAGACAGTTTTGAGCTGCCGTGTGGGTGCTGGGAATTGAACCCAGGTCCTGTATAAGAGCAGCCAAGCTCTTAACTGTTGAGCCATCTCTCCAGCCCATGACTCTGTCTCTGTCTGTCTGTCTGTCTGTCTCTCTCTGTTTTAAAGATTTTTTAAATTATGTATACAGTGTTCTGCCTGCATGTATTCCTGTAGGCCAGAAGAGGGCACCAGTTCTCATTGTGGATGGTTGTGTATGTGGTTGCTGGGAATTGAACTCAGAACCTCTGGAAAGAGCCTCCAGTGCTCTTAACTGCAGAACCATCTCTCCAGCCCCAGGCTCAGCCATTAAAGACTAGGCTCATAACCAAAAATACAAAAGTATGTTATTTTTTTTAATGCTCTGAAGATTTAAATTTTTTTAAATTTGTGTATTTTACCTGCATGTATGTCTGTATGCCATGTCTGTGGTTAGTGTCAGAGGAGTCCAGAAGAGGACTTTGGATCCCCTAAAAATGAAGTTAAAGACTGTTGTGAGCCAACATGTGGGTGCTGAGAATCAAACCTATGTCCTTTGGAAAAGCATCCAGTGCTCTTAACTGCTGAGCCATCTTTCTAGCTTCCCTTGAATAAGCTGGAAATAATAGCCAACAAGGAGAAACTAGAACTGTTCAGTAATTACAATCCCTAGGATACATATGTCAAAAGTGTTAAGAATAATCATGAATTGTGTTAAGGAGATAGATGGACCTTGCAAGCCCGAAAACCTGGGTTGAAATTTCCAGAAACCATGTAAAACTCCGGTGAGATGGGAGATGGAGTTTGGAGAGTCCCCAGACACTTGCATGCTGGGAGCCTGGAGTAGGCAGCATCAAATAGCAGTGACCCCCATGTCAAAGAAGGTGGAAGGCTAGGACTAACACTCAGGGCTGTCCTCTGACCTCAACAGACACACCTACAAAACACCCCCTCCATAAAATAAGAGACTGAAATATTTTAATAAAGAAGATTTTGAATTTGTGGGGTTTGTCTCTTTCTTCTACCTAGTGACTGTGAAGTCTTCCCCAAAAATCATGCTGCTCCTTTCTCCAAAGTCCTCACGTTTTATAGAAAGGAACCTTTCACTCTTGAGGCCTACTATAGCTCTCCTCAGGATTTGCCCTATCCAGATCCTGCTATAGGTAAGTGGAATTGGAAACTAAAATAGTAATACAAACTTGTTTCTACTTGGGAGTACTAAAAGAAAGAAAGATTATTTAGAAATTTAGGTGCTTTATGCCCCAAAACAAACATCTTCTATCCATAGTACTGGGTATAGAGGCAGTCCGATGGGTGGGTTTGTTTCTTTGGTTTGGTTTTTCGAGACAGATTTTTCTCTGTGTTGTCCTGGGACTTACTGTGTCCTGGTCACTCTGTAGACCAGGTTGGCCTCGACTCCAGATGGTTATTATTTAATGAGTCTTATGTTGTGTGGCAGTATTCCTGGATTCAGTACACATTGTGGGTGACTGTAAGGTGGTCCTGATGAAAAACCATGACAGAGTTGGTTGGTTCTAATATACAATTACAAGACTTGCACAGAAATCACACAATTGTTCTACACACCATCAGTCCATCCTAGAATTTAGAACCAAGTTTGACCGAGTCTTTACAAACTGAGAATAGTTATGATTCGGGAACACTGTCACTTGAGAAAAGAGAGACCAAGAGTTCTGTAAGATCTGTGCTGTGGATGAAGAGCAAGAGCAGCCTCAGTGACCTGTAGAAATTGTGGGAAGAAAGTTGACTGCCCTGCGTTCCATTTGTAGGAAGGCAAGGACCATGGCAGTCATGCCCAGAAGGGCTAACTTCTATACCCTTTTCTGTCTTTTTCTTTCCAGTACTGGTCTTGCCTTGGCTATGCTCACTAACACATTGGGCTTCCATACTCTTCCTGTGAAACCCATCGTGTTCTCCCATAGGCCTTTTCTCTCTCAGGCAACTGCCAAGATGAATATCTTGTCTGTCCCAGACTTTGTTTTTAAACTCTAATAAAATTGTCTTTGACCTTTAAGAAAAAAACTCCCTAAACAAACCCTTGGTATAGTAGTGAGATTTATAAATGATAATTTCTTAGGAAATGACAAAAACTGGAAAAATTATAAAAGTAAGTTGTGGAAACTAGACACTTTATTTTCTGGCACAGCATATGCAGGAGGAAAAGGGAAAACCAGCAAGAGCCATTTGAGTCCTTAGTGTGGTGGTGGCAAGAGTGAGCTCTGTGTGAGAGGAAGGAGAAAGCTACCATGCTGAGAATGATTGTAGCCTGGTAGCCTGGTTATTCTATGATTGTGTATATGGAAGTTTAAGTTGAGTCTTACTGTGCATTCTCTTGCATCTTTTCTTAAATCCCCAGCTCAGTTTTCAGTTCAGAAAGTCACTCCACAGTCTGATGGCTCCAGTTCAAAAGTGAAAGTCAAGGTTCGGGTAAATGTCCATGGCATTTTCAGTGTGTCCAGTGCATCCTTAGTAGAAGTGCACAAGTCTGAGGAAAATGAGGAGCCGATGGAGACTGACCAGAATGCAAAGGAAGAAGAGGTAACCTGGACGTTTCATACTGCTGGCTGACAGGAGCACTGAGAGCTACCGAGTGCTTTTATACACTCCCCTTCAACACAGTTCTGCATTTTACTGGAATGGAAAAGAACTCAAATTGGCTCTTCCCTTCTGACCATTTCTCAGTTTAAACTACTATTGATTATAGGAAAATGCTCTTAAGTCTGTTTTCAAAATAATAATAGATTTATATACTCTTGATAAATGTAAGTCTTGTCCTCTTCTTACACCAGACTCCTAAAGCTTGGCTTTCTTCCCCAGATGTGGTGTGTAGGGGATTCAGGTTACCAGCATTCTGCATAGCATTTTGGACTATTCCCATAGGCCACCCACATTGAGCTTTTGTTCAGATGCTCCTTAAACTTCTTTATCATTTCTGCTGAAAGAATTCTCTGGGTTTCTTTCCCCCAGCATGTACAAAGGTTGTGTTTTTGAGATTGAAAATGGTGGTGTAGGAACTCTTGAGAAAATCAAGACTCTGTGAGGAAGCATGTGGAAGGGGTGCTCAAGCATGCTCCTTTAGTTTGTATTTGCCACACTCTGCTGCATGCTTTATGATTCACAAAGCAATTCCGTAGTTACTGTTTCATACAAGGGTGGGCATGTTGGGCAGGACAAGTACTGCATTGTTCTGTTGAATTCCGGAGAGGAAACTTCATGTTCTGTGTAACTTGTGCATAGTTGGAATTTTGAGCCTCTGTATGCTGAATCAGGGAGCATTCTATACCTTGTTTAGACTTTGAGTGTTGTTGAAGGATGCCTAATTTTTGGTTAGAATCTTCTGGTTTCAGTGTTTCATTTGACTGTTTTCAGAAGATGCAAGTGGACCAGGAGGAACCACATGCTGAAGAGCAGCAGCCGCAGACACCAGCAGAAAATAAGACGGAGTCTGAGGAAATGGAGGTACGACCTTAGAATTGTCTCTTAGAATTCTGGTCCTACAAACCCCAGCAGACTGTACTTGTACTACGCTATTACTCTTTTATACAAATTTTTAGCTACATTGCATAGTGTATTTTGGAAAGTTAAAAAAGAGCATACATCATTGACAGTTTGTTACTGATGAAGCAGTGAGACTTAAGAATTTTTTTTTCTCAAATTTTGCCAAGTGTTTTATTCTGGTATTTTTTATTTTCAGTTTTTTTTGTAGCAGCCCCCCTTCTTCCCCCTCCCCGTTTTCTCAGTGTAACAGTTTTGCCTGTCCTGGAACTTGCTTTGTAGTCCAGGCCGGCCTTGAACTGACATCCACCTGCCTCTGCCGCCTGAGTGCTGCAATTAAAGGCGTGTACTACCACCACCCAATATTAAGAAGAATTTTAATGGTTTTAAACTTTCATGAGTCTGTTGACATGTTTGTAATTGAGAATCATCTGGCTTGGTGCTAGCCAGTGTACATATTCTAGTACTTTCCACATGCTTTACCCTATTGAATATTGCTGTCCTTATAGCGATAAACACTAGTGTGAGACAACATAATATAGTATTCAGGTTGAGATTTCTTTCTTTGTGGCCACTATTTTCTTGTGTGAGGTTTGGAGTAGCTCCTGATCAGGTGGCTAGGGAGCAAGAAGGATCATTCCTTCTTTTATTGTAAAGTGTTTCTGTGTCACTAGGGTGATAATGGGTCAGTTGGTAACAGTGCTAAATTCCATCCCCAATTCAGGGCCAGCACTTACTGCCAAACTCAACAACTTGAGTTGGGTGTCTTGAACCCACATGGTGGAAAGATAGTTGATTCCCCACAAATTGTCTTCTGACTTCCACCCGCATGTACCATAACGTGTTTTCATATGAACATACAAAAAAATATAAGAATTTAAGATGCAGAACTGGGGACACAGGAGTCCCTGGGGCTTAAGGCCAGCAAGTCAGGCTGAATTGGTGAGCTTTTAGTTTGGTGACATACCCTGTCTCAAAAATGTTGGACTGACAAGGTGTCTCAGCAGGTGCTTGTCACCAAGACTGCCATCCCTGGGGCCTGCATAGTAAAGAAGGAAACTAACCTCTTCAAGTTGTCTCTGATCTCCGCACATGTTTTGTGGCTCATTTGCAATACATGTATCTATATCTATATATCTATATATATCGGTAATAGAATTTTTAATACAGAATGCCAAGAAAATAGCTGATGTTGACGTTTGGGGCTCCACAAGTAGCTGGGGACACACCTGCTTGTTCACCCATGAATGCATAATCATGCATACACATACACAAAGACAAACACTCCTGAGAAAACTACATCTCGATACATGTGTACAATATGCCAGGGTAATCATGTAACATTTGAAGGTCTTGTACAGTCTGCCTAGGTTTTGCCTTCATGTTTATTTTTTATTTATGGCACTGAAATATTAGGGTCTAATTCCACTGTCTAATTCCACTGTATTCTCTGCTGTTGAGGCAGATCGCTGTCGTTAAAATTTTTTTGACCCATTTTCATGTCATTGAATAGATTCCTATAACATTGTAAGTGGTGTTGGCGTGTGGGTGTGGTTGTTGTTTTTTGAGACAGGATCTCACATAGCTCAGGCTGGCCTTGAACTCCTGATGCTCCAGCCTGTGCCTTCCAAGTGCTCTGTACTAGTACACTGTGGCCAATGATTCTATGTTGGTTGTCAGATACACAGATGGTGTTAGGTATGTTAACTGTTTCATTTTTAGTTGTAAAACAGATTTTAGAGCACTGTAGTGCTCCTTTTTCTATCTTGTAGAATAAAATTCTATACTTGTCCTTTCCTGAACCCTTAATGACCACCATTATGTTTTCCTCCTGAATTTACTACTCCAGATTAGACAGGGTCACTTAATTTTCTAGATAATAATCATGAGTTACTTTTTGACTTGATCCATTTTAAAATTTAGGTTAGTCTGTATGTTTTTGTTCTTCATATTTTCTTTTTCTTTAGACCTCTCAAGCTGGATCAAAAGATAAAAAGATGGACCAACCACCTCAAGCCAAGAAGGCAAAAGTGAAGACTAGCACTGTGGACCTACCCATCGAGAGCCAGCTGCTATGGCAGCTGGACCGGGAGATGCTCGGGCTGTATACAGAGAACGAGGTACATAGACTGTAGCCTTTAGGTTCTTATCCTTCCTAATGCCTTTAGTACATTTCCTCATGTTGTGGTGACCCCAACCATTAAATTATTGTTTTCACTTCATTTTACTCATTTATTTTGGTTTTTCTATGTAATAGCCTTTGCTGTCCTGGAACTTGATTTTTTAGTTTGCATTGATTAACTAAACTTTGATTAGTCAGCCTAGCCTTAAACTCACAAAGATCCAGCTGCCTCTGCTTCCCGAGGGCTGCCATCACCATCACCACCACACTAGTCTGTCCAGAGGGTTTTGACTACATCTTTGGTTTCGGGAGGTATTGCTTGGTTTGGGTGATAGGTCAGTAGAGTCACACAGCTAAGGCAGGTCTTCTATGCACCTGCCAGATCTTTTATTTATTTTAAGGTTTATTAATTTATGTATGTATACAGTGTTCTGTCTGCATGTATCTCTTCAGGCCAGAAGAGGGCACCAGATCTCATTATAGATGGTTGCTGGGAATTGAACTTTCTCTCTCCCTTCTTTCCTTTTTTTTTTAAACTCAGGACCTCTTAACCTCTGAGCTATCTCTCCAACCCTACCTGCCATATCTTAGAGCAGTTCTGTTTGACTGGACCTTCATCACCATATGACATAAATATGTTTAACTTTTCTTAGTTTTGTAGAATTAAAAAGTAGAAGTTTACCTTATGGCATTAAAATATTTTTATTTTTGTTGGTGGTGGGAGTCTGTCCTGGGACTTGTTTGTAGACCCGACTGACCTTCCCCTGCCTCTGCCTCCTATGTGTCAGGATTAAAGGTGTGTGCCACCGTATCTGGCAAAAAAAGGTTCCCATAAAAAGTTTCAGAACCACACACACTCTCTGACTCTCTGTCTGTCTGTCTCTCTGCCCCCCCCCCATTGAGTTTCTCTGTGTAGCCCTGGCCATACTGGAACTCATAGATATCCACTTGCCTCTGCCTACCAAGGGTTGGGATCAAAGGCATGTGCTACCACTTGGCTCAAAATTTTCTTGTCTTGGGCTGAAGAGATGGCTCAGAGGTTCTGACTGCTCTTCCAAAGGTCCTGAGTTCAATTCCCAGCAACAATATGGTGGCTCACA